>CABHPH010153687.1:0-28942 GCA_902168325.1 Peromyscus nudipes
GGATGACAGCAGGAGGAAAACAGAAGCCTCACCCCAAAGGTGAGTCTAGTGGCCACAGCAGTTAGGTCAAGTTCACAGCCCTCAGAACCCACAACTCCAGCTTCAGGTTTGGCTGAGACAGTGTTTCTGCTGGTGGATAGTCCAGCAGTGGAGAGGGATCCCATTTTGCCGCTCTGTGTGACTTAGATGGACAGCAGTAGTTATGTGTCATCTCCAGAGGGAGTCCATTGTTTAAAAGCGAACCCTGAGGCCGGGCGGTGGTGGCGCATGCCTTTAATTTTAATCCCAGTACTCGGGAGGCAGAGGCAGGTGGATCTCTGTGAGTTTGAGATCAGCCTGGGCTACAGTTCCAGAAAAGGCTCCAAAAGCTACACAGAGAAACTCTTCTCAAAAAAACAAAAACCAAAAAACAAACAAACAAAAAAAAGTGAACCCTGAGGACTAGAGCAGCAATCAGTTGGGGAACTGGAATTTCACTGGCCTGACCACACCTTCAGGGTGGGATCCAGTCTCGAGGGGCCATTGTGGAAAACAGGAGACTGAGAGTCAATAAGCAGGAAAGAAACTTGACCCAGGCAGTGAATAGACTGATTCTCATTAATTTTTATTTTAACAACCAAATTCTGACTCAGAAACACATTTTGATCCAAATCCATTTAATAATGGTGTATTCTCTGATGGTTTAAATGTGTCTGTAGTAAAACATATTTCTAAAGTGGGATATAAAATATTTATTTTGTACTCTTCAGGTGGATTAGTTAAACATGAAAAAGTGACATTATCATGACAATATTCCTACCATGGTGTTTTGTAGGAGTGGACTTTGCATTGTGTTTTTATATAATTTTGATATTAAATTTTTATTGAAATGTAATACATGAAGAATTAGGTATGCAAAGTGGAGAGCTCAAACTATTCTTACTGAGTCAAAATGGACCCAACTCATTCATAGCAAGCACTTTATTTATAAGGTCCTTCCCTTTCAAGACACAGGATCTCTGGACCCACACTAATTATGAATTATATTGTGTGGGTGTCTGTGTGTGTGTGTGAGTGTGTGCGTGTGTGTGTGTGTGTACGAATGCACTTGTGAATGATATTCATATGTGTATGGTATATGTACATGTATAATGTATACATATGTGTGTATGAGTGGTATGTATGTATGATATATATGTCTGCATGATGTGTGTATATATATGTTTATGTACTATCATGATCTACTTGTGTGGGTCAGAATGTCTACATGAGGTATGTACATTTGTGTGTATGTATTATGATCTACTTGTGGGGGTGTGTACATTTGTGTGTATGTATTATCATGATCTACTTGTGGGAGTCAGAATGTCTACATGAGGTGTGTACATTTGTGTGTATGTATTATCATGATCTACTTGTTGGGGGTCAGAATGTCTATATAATATATGTACATGTGTGTATGTATTACTATGATCTACTTGTGGGGGTCAGAGAACAACTTTCAGGAATCCACCCTCACCTTTTCATCTTTTCATCTTTTCTTCTTTCCTTTTTTTTTTAAAGAAAAGTGTGTGTGTGTGTGTGTGTGTGTGTGTGTGTGTGTGTGACAAAAGGTCAGAAGAGTACATCAGATCCTCTAAAGCTGGAATTATAGGCAATTGTGAGCCTTGATGTCAGTGTTGGGAACTGAACTTAGAACGTTTGAATGAATAACCAACTACTTCTCTTAAGTGCTGAGCACTCTTTCCAGCTGCCCTATTCTGCTTTTGAGGCAGAGGCTTTCTTGTGGGTTTTGTACTGTGTACACTAGCCTATCAGGTTCACGAGCTCCCAGGTCACTCTCCTGTCTCTGACTCTAATTCCCCATGGAAGCTCTGCAATTACAGATGTATGCTACTGCATGTGGCATTCTATTTAGATTCTGGGGGTCAAGCTCAGGATGCTAAGCTTGCAAGACAAGTATTTTTATCCATTGAGCCATCTGCTCTACCCTTATTTGGATGTAAAAATTACTTTGAACTACATTTTTTCAGTATAATGGAATGATTTTATAGTCTATTTTTTATGTGTCTGACATTTTATTCAGCATGAAAATCAAAAGATTGATCTATGAGACTGTGTGTCATTGCAGTTGGTTTGATCTCCTTATGAGTGAGTAAGTACCACTATTGGTCCATTCTGTTGGAATGAGCCTTTAGGAATCTTCCAGTGAGAGGCTATTACCAATACTTCTGCTATGAACACACTAATACATGTTTTCATACGCACACACTACACTTCTACTGTGAACATACCTAAGAATAGAGATTGGAGGGATGGATTGTGTATATTTGTAGTTGAAAAATGGCTGCCAACTCACATCACAAGTTAAATTCCTACTACTTTGTATTTTACACCTTTTAACTTTAGTGAACTCAGTTTTCTTTTCTGAAATAATTGCAAAGATTGAAATTTCCTTGGATAAGGATATGTAACCTCAGACTTTCAGGTTAATAACACCACTGAGATGATTATTAAAATAAACTCCTTTTGATTATAGGGAAATGCTGTTCTTAACAAAGTTATTCCAAATTCAACTTCATGAGTGAAATTGTAACTTATTAAATGATGGCAAGTGATTTGTGTTTATTCTTTGGCCCTTTTCTCTTATTATTTTATTGCAGTAGAAATGCCTAACCTATGTGCCTTCCTTAACTTAAAAATAGATTTTATGCCAAACAATTTCTTTTTTTTTATTGTACCCAGTGACTTGGATTCCTTTATCAAGTATGATCAAGGTCCAGTTATGGTTAGAACTTTTTTCCCAAAGCACCCTTGTGTGTCATCCTCTGACATAATTTTATGTGGAAGAAATACCTGTGGCTTTGTTTGCTTAGTGCTTGGCTCAAAGAATCAGTCTATGTATTCAAATACTTCTTATAGTCTGTTCAGAGAATGTAAATTTTGGACAAGTCAGTAGGTATATCAATTTGGACAATTGAAATTTTTATCAGTATCTGGTTTGGGAACTGTGATTTTTTTCCATCAATAATAGCATTCTAATGATTTGTTCAACTAAATTATTAATACATAATGAATGCTAGAGTAAGAAGTTATTAGAAGACAGTGTCACTCTACGATGCCAGCAGCAGCGTGACATTAAAACATAGTGCCCCCCATCAGTTGTAAGTATTGTGTTACAAGGCAAAGCCTTTGTCAATTAAAGCTAGAGTCATTTGTAGCTAGACACTTTCCTGCCGGGCCCACAGTCAGGACAAATCTCTGTCCCCCGCCAGTCCCATAGCCGCTCAGACCCAACCAAATAAACACAGAGACTTATATTGCTTACAAACTGTATGGCCGTGGCAGACTTCTTGCTAACTGTTCTTATATCTTAAATTAATCCATTTCTATAAATCTATACCTTGCCACATGGCTTGTGGCTTACCGGCATCTTCACATGCTGTTTGTCATGGTGGCGGCTGGCAGTGTCTCCTCAGCCTTCCACTTCCCAGAATTCTCTCCTCCTTGTCCCGCCTATACTTCTTCCTGCCTGACCACTGGCCAATCAGTGCTTTATTTATTGACCAATAAGCAACATGTTTGACATACAGACCATCCCACAGCAGTCATTTTTGGATAAAACTAATCATTTTGATTTGATTATAAGGGTAGGTTCTTTTCTGTTGAACTCAGGGGAAGGTTTGAAGAAGTATTAAGACATACACAGTTTAACCACTAATTATTTTAATTATTCATTCAAGAGAAGCCACATGAAAAGTGACATTATATTCATATGCAGGTTATAATTTTCCTGAACAGTATATTCCAATTTTATGGGTGAATAGCAACTAGTTGGAGCAGAGTCGTATTTAAATATGTAAGCCATCTTTGGGTGAAATTAGAAAAACCATTTACCAAATGATATGGAAAAAAATACATCCCCAAATAAAAGGAAATAGTCAGTGTAAATTTTCTCTTTTTCTTTTCAGTTTTTCAATTGGCACATGAAGTTATACATATTTATAGGTTACTGTGTGGTATTTTGACACCTGTACACAGTGTTAAATTTTCAAGTCAGTAGGTATATCAATGTCTTCATAGTCACATATATTTCTGGTAGAAATACTTCATACCTTCTCTTCAAGCTCCTTTGAATATATTGTGTGATGATTTGTCATGATCCTATTGAGCAGTGACATGTCAGAACTTCTGGTCATGTTTACAATGTAATACTTTCTAACTAACCTTTCCCTACCCAAACCTAACCTTCCCAACCTCTAGTATCGACTCTTCCACTCTGTTCTCAGCTTCTAGAATATCAATTTTTAAAATTTTCCATATGAAATAAAGGGAGTGTTTGGTTTTCTATGCCTTTTTTTTTTAACTGAGTGGGTTGTCCTCCACTTCCATCCAGGTTGTCGTAAATGACAGAATTTCATTCGTGCTATGGCTGAATAGTATTCATTATATATGTTATATATAGCATATATAGTTATATACATATCATACATATATAGCTTTATGCACCCACCAGTTGAGGAACATTTATGTTGTTTCCATTTCTTGGTACTATCATTGGCTGGATATTTATTATATGCTGATAAAGAAAGCATGCTAATAGGAGTAGGGTAATAGCCAATGATAGCTAGAAGGCAAAAATAATAATTTTGGTTAAATGCTATTGGTAGCTATGATTTATAAAGGATGACATGGAGATTTGAAAGGGTTAGAATAAGTAATTTTTTCCCAAATATAATAATACAGTTTAAAGCTATAAAGTAATAGAAATTCTACCTTCTTTTCTCTCTCTTTATGAGACAGCCTTCTCCTATATAGTCCAGGATGGCCTCAAATTGGATTTCTCCTGCCTCAGCCCCTTGGTTGAAAATGCCATCTTTTAGACTATCTGGATGTTACAGATTAAAACATCACAGTGCAGGTAGTCTTTGCATGTAACCAACTTCCAGTTATCAGTGATCACATGCTGGCTAATAACAGCAGCCCTCCAACAGCATGGTCCATAGTCCAGTAGCCACAGAAAAGCTTCTGTCATCACATCTCCACCAGCATGGTCCATAGTGCAGTAGCCAAAGAAAAGCTGCTTTTCATCACATTTAGCCCAATTCTTTTTCCTGGTTAGTGATGACATAAACAACAGCTGCAAACTGTATATTAACCAATCGCGTCGCTTCTCTCACAGCCTCTTGGCGATTGGTCACATTGTGCTTGGTATTAAAAGTATGTGCAGAGGCTGGAGAGATGGCTCAGCGGTTAAGAGCACTGGCTGTTCTTCCAGAGGTGCTGAGTTCAATTCCCAGCAACCACATGGTGGCTCACAACCATCCGTAATGAGATCTGGTGCCCTCTTCTGGCCTGTAAGCATGTATGTAGGCAGAACACTGTATACATAATAAATGAATAAATCTTAAAAAAAAAAGTATGTGCAGACAACGGGGTGCAGGTAACCTGTTGCCATTTGTCTCTCATTGATAGAGCTGAGTGACACATTATAGAAATGGATAAAATTATACATTTTCTAGGTAATAGAGGAGCCACTCAGCCAATAAAGCTAATAGTAAAGGAGGGAAATGAAAAGGAAAAACACTAGAGGTGAAATTCAAACAATATATATGAAACTAGAAAGGAAATCCTTTCTAGAGGAGTGTGAACGTCAGCAAGCTGTGAGAGATCCTGAATGTGAAGCCCAAGGAACTCAGTGAAGGTGAATTTATCAACGTAGACAGGGAAAGTAGGTTCCAGGGAAAGAGGGTCATGTAGAGGGGAAGTGACATCTGCAAATTTCAAGTGGAAAGAATGCTTGCAAGACAGTTCATGGCACTGGAATGGAAAACTATCCTGCAAGTGTTTCAGATTTTGAAAGTGATATAATAATCTGCCAGAATACAGAGAAGATCTGAGTCGGGATCTTTTATGACAACCAGCAGAAGGCAAGCATTGTTTGCACTTGAGAAGGTTCTGTGAGGTTTGTTTTTTGTTATTTGCTTTTTTCTGACAAAACATCCTAGTCAGTATGAGCAGCCACAATAAAATATTACAGACTTATTATTTTAAATAGCAAAACTTATATCTCACAATCCTGGAGGCTTATATATTCAAGATGAAGTACTAGCTAGGTAGATTTCGTTTCAAGAACTAGTCTCTTAACCAGCAAGCAGTCAACATCTTTCTATGTGTCTAAATGCTCTTTCTGATAATTCCAATAGAAAGGGGAGGAGGGGAACAGAACAGTGTGTTAAGCACCATCTTTTTCTAAGACACACACTCTTAGGACTTCCTTTCACCTTAAGTGCCTTCTGATGCCTTAGCACCTCTCAAAAGGTCATACTGGGGTTGCAGACCTTCAGTATGAGTTTAAAGGGAGCATCAGTTATTAGAACACCTTAATGTTTGACATCTACATTCTGCTTATCACTAGATTTCATGAGCACATGACAGTGAGAGCTGTTTAGAAAAGTGTAGCATGGAATTAATAGATCAAGCCTGTGACTTGCTGAACGTTTGAGGCCGTCCCAGACTAGGACTACCTCCTGGCTCTCAGCAAAAATGAATCCTCCACTGTGGAAAATATGGCTAGTGTATTAATTACTTTACTCATTTCTTGTGGTGATATTGTGTCCCACAATATATTGTGCACTGTGCACCCTAATAAAGCTTATCTGAGGATCAGAGAAAAAAGCCAGCCACTATATTAAGCATAGAAGCCAGGCAATGATAGCACACGCCTTTAATCCTAGCATTCAGGAGGCAGAGATCCATCCAGATCTCTGTGAGTTCAAGGCCACACTGGGAACAGATCCAGGCATGGTGACCCATGCTTTTAATCCCAGCACTAACCATAGAGGTCTGGAGGTCTGTACAGATAGACAGGAAATGATGTAGCTGGGTGGAGAGAGAAAGTGAGATGCAGAACAGAAAGGCATATAGGCATGGGTATACAGGAAGTAGGTCTTTTTGGCTGAGGATTTCCAAGCGGTAAGAATGTGGCTGGCTTCTTTCTGCTTTTCTGATCTCTCAGTTTAACCCTAATATCTGGCACCAGGCTTTTTATTAATAAGACCGTCTAGCAATTTATCTTACAATTACTGTAACTAAATACCCAAGAAGAAGCAACTTTATTTAGAAAGTGTTAATTTCAGCTTATAGTTCTAAGGGATATACTCCATCATGGCAAGGAAGGGATGCAGCAGGAACACAGGTGGGTGGCCACATTATGTCTAAGAACCAGAGTCATAAAGATGAATGCTGCTGTCATAGCCAGTACCACTGTCCCCACAAGTTACCAATTCAAGAGAAACTAGTAGGAACGTGCAAACCACCAGAGGTGAGAAATAACAAAAGCCAACAATCAATGCATCAGACTTAATATCCAATTATTAGGTAGAAGAATAACAGGTGCAGAATATAAAGTTAATATATGAAATAAATAAATAAAAATGAGCAAGAAAGAGGAAGTTGTTGTTTTTTTTTAAAAAAGATACCTGACGAGCAAAAGTCTATTCTTACACTCAGTATGCAGTTGCATTATAAAACACAGATGTGTGGTTCATGCATACGGATATTTACAGATAAAATAAGTAAATTAGCATTAAAAAGTCATTAAATAAAAATAACAAAAAATTAAGGATAAAAATTTCCTTAAACAGAAATAGAAGTCTCAACTAATTAGGAAGGCATAGCTATTCCAAACATGTATGTATTATCTAAAACAATCTTAAAACACAAGTTAAAACTACATGACATACAATTATGAGCTGGTGGATGCCTGAGATGCAGACACTTGGTAGACTGGGGTAGGAGGCTTGGACATTTGAGAACAGCTTCAACATACAATAAGAGCTTATCTCAAAAAATAATCAGAACTAGAGATTATCAGTGCTAACTCTAGCACCACACAGTAGAAATTAGCATAGCTGTCTCATTTCTTAAAAGGATATGCAGCTAATTAGCTATTAATAATTGGCTATTTTATCGATTTTCTTATGTATAAATGTTTCTTTGACAGTAAGTCTTGGTATTTTGACTAGAGCATTTCAAATTTTTCTGAGTTCTATGTTGGCTTAAGAAGGCCAGCCTACCTAGTTTTGAGAAGGGTTTTACTATGTATCCTCTACAGAATCAGTCTTAAGTGCATTATTTAAACCTTATAGAATTTTTCAAGTTTCTTCACACCAGAAAATATGAGGCTCAAATGCTATGTCAGCAAATTCTACAGCATTTTAAGAAACAAAAATATTTCCTGTCATGAAAATCCACAGAATTCAAAAGGAAAGTCTGCTCTCTAATTCCATTTTATGAACCAAAATGCAAATAAAGCAATTTTACTGATAAATGTAAAGGTATCAGTCAAAACAATTATACAAAAAGCAATACATCAAAACTAAGTTTGCTTAGTTTTGCTAGAAATTCAGTCCATTTGTATACCTTTTGATATTAATATGTTTAAAGCCACATGATTTCAAAACATCAAATAAACACTTATTTTCAAGTCCATTTGTTTAAAATGTATCAAATTATAAGTAGAAGAAAATTTCTTTAATCTATTAACGAGTACTAAAATTACCTACAGAAAATATAATTCTTTAGCAGACGCATTTCTCTCAAAACTAAGAATAAGACAAGGGTCCCCAGATTGTATCTGGACTCTCGATTCTATTCCCTGGACCAATGTGTCTATCTTTGTCCCAGTATCATCGTGTTCTCACTACGATGGCTCTGTGTGCCTTGAATTCAGGAATGGTGATACCTTCAGAAGAGGTTTTATTTTTCAGAATTGTTTTGGTTATATAGAGTCTTTTGTGCTTCTATATGAAATTTAAGTTGTTTTTTTTTTCAGTTCTGTCAAGAATTGCATTGGAATTTTTCATGGGGATTGCACTGCATCTGTGTGTTGCTTTTGGTAGCATGGCCATTCTTATATCATTAATCCTACTACTTATGTGTATGAGAGATCTCTCCATCTTCTGATGTGTGCTTCATTTATCTCTCCAGTGTCTCCAGATTTTCACTGTGTGGGGTTTCAGTTCCTTGGTTATGTTTATTCCAAGGCACGTTGTTTTCGAGGCTACTGTAAATGGGATTGTTTGCCTGATTCCTTTCTCAGTCTACATGTCTTTAGTATATAGAAAGGGCACTGATTTGGGTATGTTAATTTTGTAGCCTGCCACTTTGATGAAAGTGTTTACAGCTCTAGGAATTTTTAAATGAGAGAGTATGGAGTATATTTCAGGATAGAGACTCGGGGAATGACTTATAGAATAGGACCCTGGTAACCCGGGAAATAGGACCCACCATCAATAAGCAGAACTTCATGAAGTTAAAAAGTTGCACTACAATTGAAAATGTCAATCAGCTGAATATTCAGCCTACAGATTGGGAAAAAAAAACTTTGGCAGTTGTACATTTCAGAGAGGATTAGTGTCTAGAATATACAAAGAACAACAACAACAACAAAACCCAACAGAACACCGAGAAAATGACAACCCAACTTAAAAGTGGGCTGTGAAACTCAACAGAGCATTTTCTGATGAAAAAGTGCAAATGACTACAAAATATTTTTAAGTTTTTACTGTCCATAGCAATCAAGGAAATGCAAGTTAAAACTACATTGAGATTTCATTTTACTCTAGTTAGAATAGCCAAGACTATAAAAAAAAAAAGACATTAAATGCTGGGTTGGATATGGGAAAAGGGAACACTTATTCACTCTTGGTAGGAGTGCAAACTGGTACAGCCACTGTGGAAACCAGTGTGACTGTTTCTCAAAAAACTAGAAATAGATCTATCATATGACTCAGCTGTACCACTCCTTGGCATATGCCCACGGGACTCTATATCTTACTATAGAGCTACTTGCTCATCCATGTTCATTGCTGCTCTATTCCACAATAGCTAGGGCACGTAAAAAGTGTAGATGTCCATCAGTTGATGAATGGATAATAAAAACATGGTTCTCAATGGAATTTTAGTGAGCATTAAAGAAAAATGAAATTACAAACTCTGCCAATAAAATGAATTTAGCTGGAGAACATACTGGGTGAATTTACTCATACCCAGGAAGACAAATGTAAAATGTTCTAGTTTATATGTCAATCCTAGTGTCAAATCTTTAGACTTGTGTGTTCAGTTTGAAGTATATGTAGAATCTAGAAAATTAGAAAGGGAACATGGGTAGGGAGGAGAAAGAGTAATTGTAGGGGGTGGGGAGATAGTAGAACATTGATTATATGAATGGGAAAGGAAGAATAATGGAAGGGAGGTTTAAGTTGGGAAAGAGATGGAGGCTTGGGTAGGATAGGGGTTAGGGCAAGGCTGAATAACATTCAGAATGTTTGAAATATCCATACAAAATTCTACTCTATAAATCTCCTATACATACAAGAAAATTTAACTGACATTACTCTATAAATGGAATAATGCTCCTCTCAGAGCCATAGGTTGGCAAATAAAAAGCCTAGTTCCTGGTGTGGGATACCTCCCCTCTAGTTTTTGGTCAGAGGTGTACTGGACACCCCCAAAACAATACAGGCTGTTATTTGTCATTGCTCTTGGTGGCTGTTCAGCGTTCTATTGCTATGATAAAACACAACGACCAAAAGCAACTTAGGAAGGGAAGGGTTCATTTGGTTTATACTTACACATCACTGTCCATTATTGAGGGAAGTGGGGCAGGACCACACACAGGAACCTGGAGGCAGGAACTGAATTTACACTGTTTAATGGCTTGCTTGCTATGGATTCCTCCCTCATGGCTTCCTCACTTATGTCTTAGTGCTGGAAGGGGCTATGCAGACTTCTGGTGTGCGTGTGTGTGTGTGTGTGTGTGTGTGTGTGTGTGTGTGTGTGTGTGTATGTGTGTGTATGTGTGTGGCGTGCGCGCATGTGCACGCATGTGGGGTCAGCAGTCATCTAGCCATGATCACTGTGAACTATGATAATGACCACTATGGCAAGATATACACATTAATGCAATAGTGACATGAACCAATTATTTTCTTAGTGTATTTAAGGCCTCTTCCATCAGAAGGAAACATATACCTGCTACTATAAATCCGACCAAGAACCCATGATTCGATATCGCACAGTTCCTAGGGGTAAACAAACTCTTTTGCTAAATGAACACATTATCAAACTGCTTGCTAAATTTGGATCTCTCTCTCTATTGATTTAGTGCAACTCTCAGACCTCATCAGACCAGTTTCTTTGTGCAATGGATAGTGGTTAATGCAGAAACTGATCAAAATGCAGAGAAGAAGTGTCTGTGAGTGTACATCCACAAATGGGACATCATATAATATTCCCTCTTCCAAAACTCAGAAACTATTATGGAAGACTGAACAAAACGATTGTAAGAGCTGGAGTCAGGAAGGACTAGAATGAAACAGTATCTTTGGGATACAACAGAGGTGCTATATTCATGAGCTCACAGTAGCTGTGACTGCCTGCACAAGACTTATACAAGATCAAGGCTGTGAGCATTAGGACATAAAAGAGTGTGGTAATTTGAATGAAAACAGCCCTCTTAAGCTCAAATATCTGAATGTGTGGTCTCCAGTTAATGAAAATGGAAGATTAAGAGATGTGGCCTTGTTGGAAGAGGTGTGTCACTAGAGGTGGGCTTTGAGGTTTCAAAAGTCCAAGTCATTTTCAGTTTACTCTCTCTTCTTCCTATCTATGGACCAGAGTGTAAGCTCTCACTTACTGCTTCAGCACCATGCCTGCCTTGCCTGCTGCCATGCTCCCTGCCATGATGAACATGGACTCTAACCCTCTGGACCTGTGAACTTCAATAAACATTTTTTTTGTAAGTTGCTTTGGTCCTGGTGTCTCATCATGGCTATAGACAAAAAAACAAAAACCAAAAACCAAAAACAAACAAACAAACAAAAAAAAAAAAACAAAAAAAAACTAAGACCAATGGTTCTCAACCTGTGGGTCATGACCCCTTTGGTAAACTTATTCTCAAAAAATGTTTATATTATGATTCACAACAATAGAAAAATTACAGTGATGGAGTAGTAACAAAAATAATTTTATGATTGGGGCTCACCACAGCATGAGGAACTGTATTAAAGGGTCACAGCATTAGGAAGGTTGGGAACCACTGAACTAAAAGAAAGAGAAAGTGGGGAGGGGATCATGAACTCCCACCCTTGACCAAAGAGATGTTGACAGTTCAGGACTCCTGGGGGAGAGAGAGTCTGTTTTATTTAAGGATGTTTCTCCTAGTAGGTTGACTATATCCAGTGCATGAACTCACAAATTGGACTGTGTGGGCTATAAAAAAAGAAGGACATGAGGTTGGGAGGGGATGAGGGGATAAAGGATGGATTAAGCAAGAATTATGGGGAAGAGTGGGCTGAATATGATTATGTATGAATGAAATTTTCAATGAATTAATAGTTTCTTCAAAAAAGACATGAATAACCACTGTGCTGATATTAGTATATCAGATAATGCTAGACGGGTTTCAGAAAGACAGAAGAAAGAAGAGAAGTAGAATGTGATGAATAATATCATATCCAGAAAAATGGGCAGAACTGGGGATCAATCATGCTAAGTGAAGTAAGCCAAACTCAGACAAATGCAGCATGTTTTTATCTCATGCAGAATCTAGATAAAGTAGTATTTTAAACAGACATGAAAGTGGAAGAGAAACTATGTGGATATGAGAAGGAGACCAGGGAGAGATGGATCAAAAAATGTAATATTGGGGGCAGAATGCAACAAACATATGTTATGTGCATGTAAGAAAATATTACATTGAAGCCCATTATTTTGCATAAGTAGTATATACTAATTAAAAAGGGGAAAGGGAATTTAAATTTCAAGTGCTTCAAAATAAGTTGTTATTTCTACTTCTAAAGGCTTGATATTTTTCAAAATAAAAAGTTGGGAGGAGACTTTAAAAAATGGAAGATTTGTCCTCGGCAAGGTTCAAGTAGGGATCATTTACTGTAGCCATTTTGCTTTAAGTCTCCAGGACTCCAAAAAAAGGGAATATATGAAAAGGAGAAAACAAATTTCTCTTTGTTTTTTAGGGAGGGGGCATGCATCTCTCCAAATAGAAAACTAAATGGTATTTGTAAATAAGTCAAAGTAATAACAGAGCTTTGTGAGGCAACTGAATGTAACATTAACAACCAAATTCAGACTTTATACACAAAGACTTTCTAGAATATAATTTTGAAAAGCTAGTCACCAAGTATTTGTAGTACTTAGGAAGACATTTAATAGTGACATAATTTACGTAGTGAGAATTATAGTACCTCAGCACTTTATGAGAAAATACAAGAGACAGTGTGTGGTGGTATATCCCTATAACCCCAGTACTTTAGGGCCACAGACAAGAGGGCCAGAAGTTCAAGACCATCTTCAGCTACATAGCAAGTTCAAGACTAGTAGAATCTTTTATACCAAAATTAAAAAACAAAGTAATTTTATTCATGCAAACGCTTAATAACATAAAAATGTTACTTCTCCTGTTTTGATCTATGGATTAAATGAAATTCCAATTTAAACACCAAAAGATATTTAAGAGGCAAATTATGAGCTAATTTTTAATTTTAGTGGAGATTCAATTGCCCAATAATAACCAAGAGACTCTTGAAGAGAACAAATAGAAGGAGCTGAGAGGACTAGCACTCCCAGAAGAGAACTCTAATAGTTAATAATTAGCTGAGATTAGCATGATATGCAAACTGAACAGTCTCAAGCTCTCAGTATGAAACCCACACTTAGCTGGTACCTTGCTGCATGGCAGAGACTTTGCAATTGTAGGGAGAAAAAAGATGGACCTTCTAATACACAGTACAAGAATCATTTTTTGTATAAATGGAAGAAAAATAGAAAAACCATCAAGATGGAATCCCTACTCTATGCTTCAAAAATGTAAAATGAACTGTAGATGTATGCTAAGCTTCCTTGGTGTTCCTTAAGATATAGGGGTGTCATTCAATGTCCACTTCCTTTATTGTTTGGAATTCTTCCCTCTATCTTCTTTATCCCTTTTTCTAAATTTTCCTTTAATTTTTTAAGTAAGAATAACAATGGTTGTTTTGAGAGTTCATTCTAATCCAATATAATCTTAGCTAAAATTGTTTATATTTTCAAAGTTTCTATTTCCAAATGAGAGCACATTTCCTGCTTGAGATGGATATATCCAATGCAGGACAATCATTAAGGAAAAGCTTGACAAATCCCCTCACTGCTTATAAAGGTAATGGAAAGCTAAACCACAAAACAAGAAGGGATATTAATAATATATAAAATGGACGAAGTTTATGTAAATATGCTGCATAAATATTTACATAACTGATGTGAATCAGTAAGGAAGATAAATAACCCAATGGGAAAATTGGCAAGGATCACAAATAAGCAGCTTACAGAAGAGAAAACGCATATGGCCCATCCTCTTATAAAGTGGCTCTAAGCATCTCTAGTGGATAGGGAATGAAAACTAAGGTTATGATAAAATTTATTTTACTGTTTCTGTGTTAAGGACTCTGACAATGCGAAATATTGTCACACCTCTCATTGTATCAGAAACCTTCATGCAACACTATTGTTCGTGGGACCATTACTTACCACAATGAAACATTAGATGCAATCCAATTATTCATTGATAACTGATATATTGTGATATATTCATTCAGTATGCTAGTTTAAAGTTGAATTAAGTTGTATATGTGTGACAACAGAATTCTGGGCTCAACCAAGTAGAACTCTTGATACAATCATATCTGATCTATGTTCTAGAACGCAAGAGAGTAATACAAGCTTGAAGATAATAATAAGTTTCAGGAAAAGACAGAGAAGTAGCCTACCAAAATATAAGTATCAGACTAGCTCTTGGAGGTAGATTAAGTGTTCAACATTAGTCATGACTATCATTTGTATCATATACAAATGTCTCAGCACATAACACATACAAAATCAACAATGTTTTTAGTAATAGAAAGTCTTCATTTATTTATTATTTTTCACTAAACTGTATTTATATAGATGAACACATGTATACATTCAGGTTTAAGCAAGCAGCCTACACTAAGTCTGATTAAAATACTTTAAACCTCATATATCAAAGATGATGTCTAGAAAAAACAAAGTGCCAGCTCCAATTAGGAAAGTTTTATTTTTTTCAGTTTCCTTTTTAGAACGTTCCATTGCTTTATTATATTTCCCCATATTGCTCTTCAAATTACATATTTCTATCAACATATTGTGCTCTATTTTTTACATTCTTTTCTTTTATTGAAAATAGATTCTTTTCTCATAAAATAAACATATCCTGATTATAATTTTCCTCTACTCTCAGTTTCTCCCCACCTCCCTTCTCCTCCAGGTTCACTCCCTTTCTGTCTCTTGTTAGAAAAGGACAGGCTTTTAAGAAATAACAACCAAACATGAAAAATAAAATATAAAAAGGTGAAGCAGAAACTATCATATCAAAGTTGGACTCAGCAGCACAGCATGAGGAAAAGAGTCCTAAGAGCAGGCACGAGAGTCAGATACCCACTCATTCTCACAGTCAGGAGTCACATAAAAGTACTAAGCTATAGTATTTTTAGTATAGTATTTATTGTATAAACTGCATATAGCTATAATACATACACAGAGGACCTGGTGTAGACCTGTACAGGCCCTGTGCTTGTTGCTTCAATCTCTGTGAGCTCATATGCACCTTACTTTGTTTTTCAGAAGGCCTTGTTCTCCTAGTGTCCTCCATCCCCTCTGGCTCTTGTACTCTTTCTACTTCCCATTCTGTGGGATTCTTTGAGCTCTGAGGGGAGGGATTTGATGGAGACCTGGGTGTTGTTCAAATTTCTAATTGTCTTATAATAAAAAACCCAAAGTCAGATATCAGGGTTAAAGCTGAAAGATCAGAGAATCAGAACAGCCAGCCACTAGTTCTTACCTCTACGAAATCCTTAGCCTAAAGAGAGTGAGTTCTGTTTCCTCATGGCTTATATACCTTTCTGCATCCTGCCATATTATCTCCTGAGATTGAAGGAGTGTGTTACCACTGCCTGGTTCTGCTTCTCTCATGAAGCCCAGTGTGGCCTTGAAGGCACAGAGATCCACATGGATCTCCGACTCCTGAGTGATAGGATTAAAGGTGTGTGCCACCACTGCCTGACCTCTATGTCTAATATACTGGCTGGCTCTGTTCTCTGATTCCCAGGTACACAATATCTCACCACACCTGGGTTTCAATTGGCTATCTCTTATAACCAGGTGAGGCTTCCAGTGACCAGAGTAAGTTGCATTTAATTGAGTTGTTGGCCAAGAGGATCCCATGGAAACCCCAAACAACCCAGGCTGTTGCTAAGACAAAATGTTGCTCTCTGCAAAATGACAGCAGGGGCCCCATTATATAGTAATTATCATTGGATATCAAAACTCCCTAAGACAAATGCCCTTGAGTCTCTGAAATGCATTCCAAGCCACTATACTTGGCTACATATGTGGAGAATTTCCTGTGTCTGTCCTGAGCATATACAGAAAGCAGAAATACATTTCATACACTGGTCTTGTCTCTGCACCAGCATACACTGCTACTCTTCAAGAAACTTGAGGGCACAAGGGAGGCATCACATCCCTGGTTCACAAGCCTGAGATATAGGATCTAGATCTGTATATGTCTCTCTTGTTGTCAGAACATTGCACAGTCCATAAATGGTTCATTCTTACATTATCTTCTTGACCTGCACTCCACTCTGCCTCATGGCCAGGGCCAGGGAGTGCCCCTTCCTGTCTAATGAAGGTATCTAATCTCAAATGGTTTGTAGTATAGTTGCTTGCCCAAGGTTCTAACATTAAACCTCCGTTTCCAAGTCTTGAACTTCTTTGATGGTTCCACAGTTGCTTCTTAAAGCTAGAATTTTCTTTTAGAGAATGCACACTTTTTAGCACATTGTTAGCACCAGGAGATTGGGTCCTTCTCTTATATCACCCTGAAGCTATAGGAAGTATGCTGTTATTTAGAAAGTACCTATGTCATCCTTCATGTCAGCTGCTTGAACTCAGACACATGGATTCTAAAATGCTGTCATTGATGTCTACGGTTCTAGACTGTTTTGATGTCCCAAACAGTAGTTGGCTAGAACAGTAATTCTCAACCTGTGGTTCATGACCCTTTTGAGAAACCTCTATCTCCAAAAATATTTACATTATGATTAATAACAGTAGTGAAATTATAGTTATGAAGTAGCAATGAAGATAATTTTATGATTGGGAGTCACCACAACATGAGGAATTATATTAAAGAGTCACAGTATTAAGAAGGTTGGGAATCAGTGGGCTTAGAAGATCTAGAGGTGAGGGTACAGATGAGGTTTGGATGAATCTTAGCCTGTTATTCTGGAAATACTTGAACTCATTAGTGAAGAAAAGATTAACAAATTGACAAACCAACTCCTTTCCACTTACTTGTTTGCAAGTTAAGAAGAAAATAAAATAAATAAATGAATGGACTAGCTGTTTTCTCCTTAATTTTTTTTGTTTTAACAGACAGTGATGGAAGATTTCCAAAGAATTACCTACTTAAAATATCACCAGATGTTATTGTTGGTGAAATTCCTTTAAATAATGTTGCATTATTTTAAATTATACACTTTATTTTTACACAATAAAATATGAGTTCTTAATAAATTCTTCGTTGGAAAAGATCAATGATTCAGTTCCAGATTGAAGAGCTGTGCCATTACATGCCTAACTCAGATTTCACTCCTAACACTTACTGGCTATGTGACTTTGGACAAGATACTATGGTCTGTAAACCTCAGATTTGTTATTTATATAATGTGACAGCTAGTAAGACCTTTCTTGGGTGTTTGTGAAGATTAAACCATTATTAAATATTAAACATTCATTTCCGGAGCTTATCAAAACAGCTAGTTCTGGTTGCTGTTCTAATGGCTGCAATTAGCTAGGTCTGCCCTTGACTTCATCTTTTTTAACAGCCTTATCTGAGCAGTTTGCAAAACTTACTGTTAGAACTAGGTGTTTAGGCCTTGGGATTGCTTAGATTTCATATTCTATCAGCCAGCAGTAGAGCAACTCCAGGCTGTAGCACCTTTAAAAATTGCATGCTGAAAGGAGAACGTGGCTTCCTGTGTTTTTGGAAGACTAAGCATGAAGTACACTGGACAGTACTTTACACATGCAATGATGCGGCAGTGAATGTCTGCTTTCAGCCTTGTTTGTTGAAGAGAAAGACCTTGGCTTCGTGAACCTCTAACAAGAACATTACAAAGTCAATCCAGTGACATCTTCCTGCTATCACTGCCAGGCCTTGGGTTGTGTGCCTGGCTCCTGTTGGGTAACCTGGCCTGCCCTTGGCTTTGAGCCCTTTCTTCTCAAAGAGACCTGATTGGGGCTGAGCCAGAGTCCATACACACACAGTGGGTACCATGGCTCCCAGCTGCTGCCCATGTGTCACCTAGAACATACTGTCCTTGCAGGCTACTCTGGGTTGTGTGCCCGAGTTTTGCAGTACACTTTCGATTTCTGACAGTTCAGAAAACCTGTTCTGTGCAGTCTTGGTTCAACGCAAGCCAGTATATTATCATGTCTGATCCCTTATCCACACCCGGAGTACTGCTGTTTCTCTCCTCAGGCTTGACAAGCTCAGCCCTGTGCATATTCAAGGTCTAGCCCAAAGCATTTCTCAGTCCACAGCCAGTCAGCAACTCCCTTCTTTTAAACTTTATAATACATATTTACCAAGTTTAAATCAAAGCTTTCCAGCATGGTCTAGCAAACTTATGCAATCCAGATCTTTCTTCCTCTCTTGTCTTGTCTCATTCACTCCATTCATGTGTTTTGGCCACACAACTTTGGACAGTCCAAGGTCATTACCTACTTATTGCTTTGACATTTGTTTCTCTCTGTCTGGAGTCCTCTTACTAAATAATTGCCTCATTAGTTTTTTTTTTTTCCTTTTCAGTGGAGAGGACATCATCACACACAATATAATCTGTGACCTCATCACTCTTGTACAATGGTTCTCAGCTTGGAGTTTTGTGGTCCTCCAGGGGACATTTGGCAGTTTCTGTAGATAGTTGGGTTTATAACACTGGAAGGGACAAGGATGGAGGCCAGATGCACTCCAAACATTGTAAAATGCTCAGAGTAGTCCACTGTCTCTCACAAATGTTAATGTATGGAGGTTGAGAGATCACATGTAGCACAGTCTTTACTTACTTAAGGAACTTGGCACTTTGAGGAACTGATTGATTCATCATTCATTTGTAACTTGATTTGACAAGTTTTCTGAATTAGAATATAAATGCCAGGAAAATAGGAATCTTGTCTTTTTAAAAATTTATTTGAAATGTCCTACCTGAGCACATTGTATTTGTACCATTTCCACCACTCACTCTCTCTCCCACCAACTTCTCCCATCTCCTGCTCTACCCTGTAAAGAGTTCATGATCTCTTCTATAATCATCGTTGTGATATACACATATATAGTTTAATAGTTATTAAAACTATATATATATTTATATTTATGTGTGTTATAAACTACTTATAAAATGTTTCCCTGTGGCCTTTCCAAACATCCTTAGTGTTATTTATCTCTCCTCCCTTCCTCCCTCTCTGTACTAACCCTCTCCCTTCTCCCCAGTTAAACTGCCCTCCCGTTGTTCCCCCTCCCCCTTTCCATTCATAGCACCTGTGTCCTGCTTTCTCTCTCTCTAGAGCTCCTTCTTCCTCCTTCCCTCCCCCAGTGGTTCCTTTTGTCTCTCCTAGTTTCTTTGATTACCCCAGGTTTTGTAGTCACCTACAAAGATTCAGATCTAGAATTCACAAATAAGAAAAAAACATGCAGGCTTGTCCTTCTGGATTAATTCAATCAGTATAGTATTTTCTAGTTCTATCCATTTAGATAAAATTTTAAAGTTTTGTTATTCTTTACAGCTGAAAATGATTTCATTATGAATTCATACTATAGTTTCATTATCTATTCATTGGTTTAGAGATAACTAGGTTGTTCGCATGTCTTAGCTAGTGTGAAGGGGGCATCATTGAACATGGCTGAGCAAACATCTTTGTGGTAATGTCGAGGCCTTTGGGCAGATGCCAAGGAGTAGTATAACTTGGTCATATGGTAGATCTATGTTTTAGCTCTTTGAGGGTTATCCACACTGGTTTCCATAGTGGCTACTACTGGTTTGCAATCCCAGCCACAGTTAAGAAGCATTCCCCTTTTGAAGCATCCTCACCTGCACTTGTTGGTTGTTTACTAAAAATGATAATAAAAAAGTTATAGCTGTTCTGACATTGAAATCTCAAAGTAGTTTTAATTTTCATTGTTAGGGATATTGAACATTTTTGAAAATATTTTATCATTTTCATCACTTTTGCGTCTCTAGTGTCTACTTTGTACAACATGACCTTGGAAGGAACATTAACAGTATCTGTTGAATTAATAAAACCGTGGCAAATCTCAGTGGAAAAGTTAACTATGTGTTGCTGTGCATTACATTTGACCACACTGTGCTTGCACTGCATTTTGTCTTGGTTATTGATATATATTTTGAAGATAATAGACTTTATGACAGGGATATATCCATGATGGGTGAAATGAACTCATTAATAGAAAATATCCATTGTAGAAATATTCCAATTCCTGTGTCTGTCACAAGACTTATTTTTAACTGTGCTCTGTGTACTGTCCTTCGATAGCGAATACTTTTTATCCTCATTTTATTTTTAACTGTACTTTAACTATCTAGAAATTAATAAAATCAATGTACACTTTGAGAAAGCACGAGAACTGTCTGAACACGTTGTTACTCCTTGCCTGCCATTAGGGACCAGGTTAATACATTCCTAGGTGTGGAATTTAGAATACAACTGCCCTCCCCTAGCATACATGCTCTATTTCAGTGTTGTGAACATAATGATACTGAAGGGTTATGTACAACTTCAACATCACCTGCTTAAGATCCAGATATACTTCTCTGCCTAACTAAAACCAGGAAGGTGGTAATGGATCCACAAAGAGTTGATGCCGTTCCTCTTTGCACGGCCTTCCTAGGGAATGAATAGTGGGTCAATCAGTAAGAAGAGTTTGTTTGGCCTACATGGGCTCTGTCCTGTTTTGAATACTTTTAGCTGCCACTTTTAGCCTCCTAGAATGTGGAACTGGACTATTTATCATGGAATTGGGGCACCGTGCACCTTTGTTCTAATGGGCACTAGGCAGATGTTTCTGACAAGAGTCCATTGTGTCTCCATCACTCTTCTGCCACGTCTGGTCTCTCTAAGTAGAAGAGGAGACAAATGGATGGAAATAGGGAAGTGTGCTGTGTCCCACCCCAACTCTTCTGGGAAGAAAGACAAAGAATTTTAGAAGGCTGTATAATGATTGGATACATCATATCAAGTTTGTTAATTATGTTGCTTAAATATTCTGTAGCCAGTCACATTTTTTCTTCTTGTCTATCATTCTCCCCTGTGCTGGTGAACTTGTTTCTGTATGGTAATTGTCATTTTTTCTTACTTGATGTGTTTTGAAGTTATGCCTTTAAAATCTTTTTGTGGTGTGCGGCGAACACCTCGACCCGCGAGGAAGAACGACCACCATGCGAGGACTCTCCTCAGATCACACTTTATTGGAGCACCTCTTGGTTAAGGGAGAGCTGGAGATGAGGGGCCCGGAGCTCTACTAGGCAGCTGCTTCTATGGGGATTTGAGTAGACCGGTCAGTCTATGATTGGATTCCGCCAGAATGCGAGCATGGAGAGCCACGGGATAGGCTGAGGACATAAGGCTGTGACAACGTAACCTGCGCATGCGCAGACCTTGGCACGAGTGACTCAGGATTATAACCATATATGGAGTTGTTTACTACTGGGCTGCCAGGGGCCAGCACCATCTTGTAATGGCGGCTCCCTGCAGTGGTGGTGTTGTTGTTTTTTGTTTGTTTGTTTTTCAAGACAGGGTTTCTCTGTGTAACTTTTGGAGCCTGTCCTGGAACTTGCTCTGTAGTCCAGGCTGGCCTCGAACTCACAGAAACTTGCCTGCTTCTGCCTTCTGAGTGCTGGGATTAAAGGTGTGTGCCATCACTGCCTGGCTTAAAATCTTTTTATCTGTTTTGTTTTTTATATGTATTGGTGTTTTCCCTGCATGTATGTCTGTGCACTGTATGAATGCCTGGTGCCTACAGAGGCCAGAAGAAAGTGTCAGATCTCTTGTGACAGTTACACAGTTGTGAGCCACCATGTGTGTGTTGGGAAATGAATCTCTGGCCTATGGAAGAGCAGCCAGCACTCTTAACCACTGAGCCATCCCTCTAGCTGCTTGAAACTATGCTTTCAGGTTCACCTTAGTTTAGAGTTTTATACCTTTTTAGTAATTAAGCCTACTCAAGATTAGCATTAAAATACTATTTTCTGTATGTTTCTCTTGCCTTCAAGCCTATTTTATCCAGTGTTATTATTTCATCCACATTCTTTATTATTAACCCTTTACTTGACTGAAATCTGAGTTCCCAGTTAAGTGTGTCTCCTAAAATTTTATTTTCTGATTTGTGAATTGAACACAGGTCCTTGCACATGAGTGCTTTACCACTGAGCCAGATTCCCAGCCTTGGTTTTTTTGGCATGGTCTCACTATGTATCTGGGCTTGACAGTGAAGTCTGCACACAGCTTAAGTTGGCTTCAAACTAGCTACTGAATTTTTAACACCAATGTATCAATCCCGGGTAACCACTAGACACACACATACACACAGGCACACATACACACACACACACACACACACACACACACACACACACACACTTTCTAGTATGTTTGCATTGTGTTTATTGCCATCACCTAATAATTCATGACAAGTTTGTTTCATTTTTCCTTTTATTTCTTTAAATTGTTGAAGGATATTTTCCCCTTTGTTCAGATTAATTTTTGATAGTTACAGGTCAGATGTCTGTGTTACTAATTATCCAAGATATTTTAATAGGTTTGCCTATCTTAATTATATATAAAATTAATTACTGTCTTTACCATACATCAGAATAAATAATATAGGATCTTATAGTAGCTCTACCCAGATCATATCTTTCCAAACCTAAATATTACTATTATCCCATGTTTTAGTTTTAATCCTTCCTAAATCAGACAATTATATTTCATATGTTGATGACTTTATAATTATAATTATATATATACACTCAGAATATATGTATATGTAGAAGGATATATACCAATACCACACTTACTACCTTTTTTTCTTACAATTTAGACTTTGTGATGTAATTTTCCCTCTGTTTGTTCTATGTAATGTAAAGGATTTCTTAGTGAAGATTTGACCCTTTAAGAAAGCAGTAATTAGCTTTGGTCATGTGACTCTTAGTTCCATAGTAGAACATGTGAACAAATTCTTGATGTTACTGCTGATTAAACTTTGACACAAGGTTCACTGTGTATCTACCTCAAGTTTCTGGATCTTACATATCAAAGAGAATTTAAATATCTCTTTGTTTAAGAAGCACAAAGATGGAGCAAAGGAGTTGGCGGTGGATGTCATCAAGGTACATTGTATACATGGGTGAAAGTTTCAGAGAGTAAATAATAAAACAGAAGTACAAGGAAATATCATCATTACTATTAAATCAATATTGTCATTTTCCATTCCAAATGGCTCATTACCATTAATTCTGAACAGTCTATATTCATGTTTATAGCCATATGCACGTAAGAGTACAAACAGGGATATGAGACCCTCACAGGTAGTGATCCTCTTATAGTTAAGTAAAATATTTTAACTGATCAAAGCTCTCTTCACACTGCTAGATTTGCATCAGAAGAAACAAATGTGACATAATTTATCTTAAGCTCATACAATATGGCTTTAGTTTGTTTTATATATTGAGGTTCTGCAAAAATATTTTAGTTCAGAAAGAAATTCTTCTAAGCAAACCAATCCAAAGAAGGAAAGATATATTTTGGTTTTAAATGTGTCGTTGCCTGCTTGTTATTCTTTGAAATTGAATCTTATTATATACTGCGGCTGTCTTAAATCAAGTGTAAACTCTGCTTTACCTTAAAGAAGAAACATAAAACTTGTTCTCCCTCACTGGCACGGCCCTGGCTGGACACAAAATTTAAAATTCTCCTTCCCCCTTTTACTCACCCCTCCCCTTCTCTCCCCTCTCCTCTCCTCCCTTCCTCTCCCCTCCCTCTCTTCCCAACAGAGTGTCATTGTGAGCTCAGGCTGGCTTTGAGCTCCCAATCTTCCTGCCTCAGTTTCCCTTTGGCTAGGATTATGGATTTGTGTCACCATGCTTGTCTTCCTGAAGAAACTTGAAAAAAATTAATCCACTATTTGAGAACAATTAGTTGAGTATTACAAAGAGCACGTAGAGGACATTGAATGCTTCCAATGCAAAGAAATGACAAGTATCTGATTGGTTAGATATACCAGTGGCCCACATGTGATCTGATTACATAGTATATACATTTGTGGAATGTTGAAACATACCCAATAAACATGAACAATTGATATATGCTTATTGAAAAAATTCCAAAGAAGTTAGTCTAGATGAGGGACAATTTAATTTACTCAACGATATGGTTTTCTGGAAAAGAATTTTGTTTTAGTGCAGAGTCTTGCTGTATAGCTCCAGGTGGCCTGAGACTCTTGTTTTAGAGTCTGGGTTATTTCCAACTCTTAAATCTTCCTGCCTTCATCTCCTGTGTGCTGGGAACACAAACATCAGCCATCATATACAGCTGTGGAATCACATTGTATACTTTCTAGCATTTTCCAACCTATATAATCATATATTCTTTTATGAATGATAACTTCATATTTATGATGAACCAGCCTAGAATAAGTGATTATCAATGCAACTAATTAATTCACCCTTAAAATTTTCCTGCCTCTTGAGAAAGGATAACAGTTTTCTCTTATTGACACAAAATGTTGACACAATGATTTATTATAATATAGTCAAAATGGCTTTCTCTGAGTTCACTTCTACTTCAGTCAGCTAGAAATATAAATCTATCTTCTTCATGTGTCTCTCCTTTAGCTCTTGACCATTTGTTTAGAACTAAAGTTGTAATTTTGTTGACTCACTAAAAACAGACAATTAGGTACACCTAATAATTATGTCACTCTTTGTGATTTATTTCTTAACAATTTAATTATTTAAATAAAAGTCCTATTTCTTAGAAGTATTTTATGCAGGAATTTTAACATAGATTCTAGTTTACAAAGAACAATGTAGATAACACATCATTGCCCAAATTAACTCAGCAATATGATCACTATATCTTTTGTTTCTTTTTTCTCTGTAAGTTGAACAAAATGATTTCATTTCATTGTCAAATCAATGCTGGGAAATACAACAGCTTAGAGCTGAGGAAATGGGTACATGTCTAGAACATGGTTTATGCAAACTAAGACTGGATTATAGGCCTCCAACTTGGGAGTGGTATTCTTTCCACCTTGTGCATTTGAAATAGTTGTGAAATCCAAACCAGTCACCTAGAGTAAAAAATAACTGCTATGTGCTCTACAGATACATCATTCAGATAGTTCTTAGCTCTTGAAGATGATCCTGATTTCTATAGCTGAATTTTCATATGGACCTATTGATGTATCTTGGATTTTGGTCAAAGTTTTGTTCTATCTAGATCTTTCTCATCCAACACAGTAGTCAGTAGTTACATGTGAGCGTTAACACTTGATGTGTAGACATTGTAAACGGAGATGTTCCGTAAGTCTCTTCTGATAGTAATATTGTATCATAAATCTTCTAGACAGCAAAGGTGAGAATCAGCAGGGGGAAAGGATAATGAACATAATGAGAGAATGTATTTACTATCTGTGTATTTGGTAAGAGGCTGACATCCAAAACACATAACAAACCCAGGCTACACAGTACTTGATCCAATACCCTGATCCGATCCAATATGGATCTAAGTTTCTGAATTAAGATTCGTTGAAAGGATTATTCAAATGACCAACAGGTGTGTAAAGGTGCTTAATATCACCAATTATCAGTGAAATACAAATTAAGACCACAATGAGATTCCGCATTACTTCTGTTAAGATGACTCTTATCTAATGGGTGGAAGCGTCTCACCTATAGAGCCCCTGCCTACTACAGGAAGTACCTTATTAGAGCACCAGGGGGAAACAGAGTGGGGCTCCTCAAAAGTTAAAAGATGGAATTGGTGTATGGGCCAGCAATCCCACCGGAAATGAAGTCAGTACTTAGAAGAGACACCAGCACTTTCACACTCACTGTAGCCTTGTTTACAATAAGCGAGAGAAGGAATCAGCCAACGTGTCCCTCAACAGAGGAGAGCATAAGGAAAACCCAGTACACTCAGCAAATACCACCCTGCCTTAAAAATGAAGGCATGTCTGTTATTTGCGACACAGCAGATCCACCCAGAGGACATTCTTTTAAGTGAACTACCATCACATGATCGCACTTCTGTGTGGAGCTTCAGAGAGCTGAACACACAGAGGTGGATAGTGAAGTTGGCCACTGGGGCTCAGTGTGGCAGGGATTGGGACAGGCAACACAGTGGTTAACAGACAAGAGGTTCTCAGTGTGAAGGGAGCCAGGAGTTAAGAGGTCTGTGCTAGAACATAGTGACTACAGTTGGTAACACTTCTGGTTTCAAAAGTTGCTAAGATGGGAGATTTTTAAAAGAGTTCTCACCATAAAAAATACCTAAGAATGTGAGATAATGCATTGGTTAGTTGGATTACCTTAGCCATGTCATGCTTACATACAGCATTACTTGGTATATGATAAACATGAATTTTAATCACAGTAAACATAAGCATTTTTGTCAACATAAGTCAATTTGAAGAAGAAAAATATAAAATATCTCAATAATTCAATATTGATCACATGCTGGAGTGAAATAGCTTAAGTACAATATTTAACTTATCCCTAAAACTAATTTCACTGATTTATATTCTTCTCTTATTGTAGTATTGGAACACAAACTATTTGGATTATATGTTAGCCTCCCATCACCTTATGAAGCAGCTAGAGCTTCATTTATCTTGAACCTAGTTTCTGATTTCATTCTTTATCCCATATCCCTTCTCTTTAGGAATGACTGAGTGTTAAATACCGAGTCAGTATTGAAGCCTCATTATAATATGGTCATCTGGGGCTGGAGAGATGGCTCGATAGTTAAGAACACTGGTTGTTCTTGCAGAAGACCTGGGTTCAGTTCCCAGCACCCACATAACAGCTCACAACTGTGTGTAACTCCAAGACCTGACACCCCACACAGACATACCTGAGGCAAAACATCAATACACATAAAATAAAAATAAATAAATTATATAAAAATAATATGGTTATCTATTTAACTTCTTATATGTGGCATTTGACATTTGAATCTAGATCCTGCTATGCCAAAAACATAATTTAAAAAATTGAAAATTCTTAAATATTTGAAATGACTTTCAGATTAAGTCCAAGTGTGTTTTGAGTTCCTTATATTAAATGTTCTGATACTCTTAGAATAAAAGTGGTATATTGGGCTGGAGAGGTGGCTTGGCATTGTTTACTCTTCCAGGGCACCTAGGCTTGATTTCCAGCACTTACATGATGGAGCCAGTGCCCTCTTCTGGCTTCTACAGACACTAAACACACACATGGTGTACAGATATGCACACAGGCAAAACATACACATACCATTTTTTAAAGTAAAAAATTAAAAACTAAGAACTAAAGCAGTATAAAAGTTGAGAAGAAAGCATTAGAGAAGAAATGGTTTTATATTGTGAGATCAGAAGTTAATGTACATTTATTAAATAATTACATTTGAAATGTTCTACCTGGATTTCCTCTTCTACTGTGTGTGTGTGTGTGTGTGTGTGTGTGTGTGTGTGTGTGTGTGTCCATGAGTGTTAATACACAGAAAACTCTTAGAGCTGTTTCTGCCATTGAGGAAGCAAAAACTGGTTTTTATTTGATCATAAATGTTGACTGAAGATGCCTGAAACACCAGTATAATGTTTGGTCCATGTCCCAATGGGCCTTTCTAGCTAACATTAGAATAAATATTAACATAGGTGACTATAGAATCATAGCTAAATGCGTTTCTGTCTTTCACTATCTTTTTATCTAACTATCTATTCTCTTTGGAACTTTATACTTTATACGTGTATTATTTCCCAAATTGCAGAATTTTACAACTGAATGGGAAATGACAGATTATGAGTTAGTCAGACTCCCTTTCTTACCAAATGAAGATGATGTCATCCAAAGATGCTCCATCATATATCTTGTATTCAAATAGCTTCCTCAGAGATGGGGAATGAGTCCTGTATTTTCTCTACCAACCACCTCAGCCAGCACCAGCTCAAAGCTCTGAAGACAGTATTTCATGTAACTCTCATAGCAAGGACTACAGTACTGCATCTGTTCCCATGGCATTGGGTGGGGAAGTGGAATCTTGAAGAGGTTAGGTGAGTTGTGCAAGCAGAGGCCAGTAGACTGAGAGCTGGTGTGCAAATTAGACTGTGAAAACTGGTTTTCATCATTTTGTTTTAAAGCTAAATGATGAAATGGGTGGATTACAAAGTAGTGACATTTCATCTCCTTTTGGTCAGTCTTAGATGAAAGGGGTTTAAAGGCTCATTTCATGGCTATGAGACCCAGTACAGAGACCCTAGTAGAGTTCCCTTGATATTTTCAACCTAAGTGAGAATAAATAGATGATGAGAAATGAATAATGGGCAGGACATCTACATATAGTTCCTTAAGAGTCATGTAATTGACTTGAGCACATAGAGGAGGGGGAATAGACTGTGAACATGACTGCATTGTTTCTGTCTAGTGACAGTATTAAGAAGTCATTACTATCTCCCAAAAGGATCATGACATCAGATCAATCTCAGTTTATCTCATTGGACATCACTAGTGTAAATATATTAAAATATCCTTAGAATTGAGCAAAAAAAAAA
>CABHPH010153688.1:0-35739 GCA_902168325.1 Peromyscus nudipes
TGAAGTCTGAAGGTAAACCTTTTAAAAAGTGTAAACCTTTCCACTATTGCTAGTAATCCGGGCTGGGGTTATCCTTGGGGATTCCTGGCAACTTCCCTAGCCCTGGGTTTCTCTCTATCCCTATGATGTCTCCCTCTATCATGGTGTCTCTTTCATTGCTTTCCCCCTCCTCCCTGTTCCAGCTCAACCATCCCATTCTCTTATGTTCTCATCCCCTGTCCCTTACCCTCCATTGCCCATCCCTCATCCCCAGTTTACTCATGGAAATCTCATCTAGTTCCCCTTCCCAGGGCAGTCCATGTGTCCCACTTAGGGTCTTCCCTGTTAGTTAGCTTCTCTGAATTGTGGGTTGTTGCCCGATTACCCATTGCTTTATATCTAGTATCCACTTATGAGGGTGCCTGAACTGAACTGGCTTGGCCCAGAAATCAGACCGGTGAATACCCTAACTGTCATCACAGAGCTTTTCTCCAATGACTGATGGAAGCCAATGCAGAGATCCACAGCCAATCACCAGACAGAGCTCCAGGAATCCAGTCAAAGAGAGAGAAGAGGGATTCTGTGAGCAAGAGCATCAAGATCGTAATGGGGGAAACATGCAGGAATGACCAAACCAAACTTGAGGGAACTCATGAAAGTTGGATCAACAGCTGTGGAACCTGCATGGTCCTGGACTAGGCACTCTGCATGGTGAGACAGTTGTGTAGCATGATTTGCTTGGGAGGCCCACTGGCAGTAGGATCAGAATCCATCTCTGGTGCAGGAGAGGATTTTGTGGAGGTGACTACCTATTCTGGGACACCTTGTGCAGCCTTGAGGCAGGGGGAAGGGCCTAGACTTGCCTCTACTGGATTTGCCTCCCCATGGGTGGCCCTGCCTTCTTGTGGATGGGAGTGGGGAGTGGGTTGGGAGGAGGAGGCTGTGGGGGCAGGAGGAGGGAAGAGGGGGATCTTTGTTGGTGTGTAAAATGAATGAAAAAATTTTCTTAATAAAAAATATAAAGAAAATAAATAAATGAATAAATAAATAAATAAATAAATAAATAAATAAATAAATAAATAAATAAAAAGGGTGAACCCTTTCCCTTGTCCTCAAATTTGCTGTGTTCGTTATTTTTTGTTGCTGTGGTAAAACACCATGAGGAGAGCAACTTGCAGAAGGAAGGGTTTACTTGAATTCCAGGTGCAGAAAGGTAAGAGTCCATCATGTCATGGAATCATGGTAGCAGAGAGCAGGCACAACAGGAGAAACAGCTAAGAGCTCACATCTTGAAGTGCAAGCAGGAATCAGAGAGGGGGTGAACTGGGGATGATGTAAGGCTTTGAGACCTCCAAGTCCAGCCCTAGCGATATATTTCCTCAAGCAAGACCACACCTCCTGAACCCACACAAATAGCATCACCAACTGGGGACTCATTGTTCAGATACCAGAACCTGTGGAGAACAATCTCATTTGCCTAGGATGTTACTGTGGGTTTGATGTTTAGGATGATTTTGCTGAAATATACAAACTTATATTGGCTTTTAAGTAATGTTGTATTTAACATATATATTAATTTTGAATAATTAATATTTAATTTTTCAGTTTTTCTCATCAATAATTGCAGTGTATATCTTCATTTTCTCCATTTCATAATGTTCTCTAGTACAGTTAATAGTTCCTCTGGTAAATATCTTGTGCTGCTAATCTTAACTTTCAGAGGGAAGAGGGTAAATGATAATCTTCCCAGAGGAATATAGGGAACAAAGATGTACATGCAAATCCCCTTTCCTACCAAGTTCCTCATTTTTGCTTGTGGAGCTTTGCGTGTTTTATGTAAGTTGAGTGGGTCTGTCTGCCATTCTCCGTAATCAAGAGTATTTCTAGGATGGGATGCTGGAAAAGAGGGCATGTTAGTCAGATTTCAATCACTGTTTTAGCTAATAGCTTTCAGGGCTCCAGTCCATGGTCAAGTGTATGAGGGTGGATGTCATGTGTTAACGGAGGAAAACATGTGGAAGAACAGAACTGGCCACCTCATGGCAAAGAACTGAATGAGGAAGGAAAGATTATGGTCCCACAGTTTTCCTGTAAGGGCATGACCAAAGTGAACTGAGGACCACTCCCTGGTCATACATCTAAGATTTCACTATCCCCTAGTAACAACTCCCTGAGGCCTGAGCTGCCAATGCACTGGCCTTTGGAGGACATTTACGATCACAACTATAACAAGACCCAAAGGCTATATGAGTTTTCTGTCTTGTGTCTTGTGTATTGTTTCTATGAGGGTTAAATATAACTATAAATCAGGTTAGTTCACACTTGTAACTCCAGCACTTGGGAGCCTGAGGTAAAGTCACTACATAGTGAGTTCCAGGTCACCATGGGCTGGCTGGCTATAGAGTGAGATCCTATCTCAACAAAGTGAAAAATAAAAAGATAACATGAAATAAAAATTGATTACTACATAAAATCATTTGGAGACTAATATGTCAAAAGTAATTAGACATCATTTACATTCACTGATAACCTTTAGTTTTCTAACAGAGTTCATACTTGACACAAATTAAGTCTCTTTCACACTGGTGTCTCCATGCTGAGCAAAGAATCACGGAATGTATTCCATGTGGACTTTTGCTCCATAGATGACACAAAGTAGTGTTTTAGTATGCCCTGATTAGAGATTTCTTAATCACCTGGGACAGAGAAGGTGATGGCAAAGGCTCAGAAAAAAAAGATATATTTTAAATGTTTTATTTCCAACAACTCTTCAATGACTTTGTGGACAGAAATGATGGCTACGAGTGTCAGCCTCATGGAGTTATAGGGCAATGGCGACACAAGGTGACACTGATGTTGCAGGCCAGCTAGCACTCTGGGGTCTGGGAGTGAGAGCACTGAGCTGGAAGCCAGGAGTTGGCAGCTAGTGGACCACCAGAAAACTTGTCTTTTGTTTACAGTATGGATTTAAGGACTGGGCAGCCATTTAGTAGCTGTGTGGAACTGGCCAACTATCTAATGTTTTCAGCCTCAGTTTTCTTCTCAGCCAGTTGGGATAATAATGCCATGCTACCTCATGGAGTGGTTCAACATGTAAAAGTGAGTGGCCGCTCACTTTGTTGTCAAACAGTATGAATGTATTATATGGGTACCTGAGCATCCATGTTAGAGGGATTTTCCCTCTAGGAAGGAGAGGATAGTGTGGAATAGCCCAGGGTGTCTCAGAAAATCTTTTAATCCTAATTGTAGCATGCTACATGATTGGACCTGGCATTTTGTTTTTCAGCTACTAATAATATCTAACCAGTGAACCCAAGCTCATTTGCTAATTTCTTCTTCAGGGCTTAAAAAGATGCTGTAGCCATTATAACCTCTACCCTTTGTGGCCCAAACCCCAGAAAAGGAAGTTCTGCTTACTGAGTGTAGAATTGGGTTAATCACCTCAGTTATAATCTAATTTCCTTCTGACACAGCCAAGTAGCCAAGTAGCTTAGGCCACTGGCCAAGCATTATAGTGAAAAAAGGCAAAGGCAGAACTTGGATAGAACGCTCCATTACAGGCAGGTAGGGACCAGCTTGATTGCGTGATAACACACTGTTTCCACTTGAGAATAACAACACCAGAACATTGGCCAAATTTTATTATTGAATTTTTAAGTTTATTTTACATGCCAACCACAGTTTACCCTTGCTCCTCTCCTCCTGTTCCCTCCTCCCACCTCTTTTCTACCCCTACCTCTCCATCCACTCAGAAAGGGTAAGGCCTCCTGTGGGTAAGGCCTCCAAGCATAGCATATCAAGTTGAGGCAGGACCAAGCTCCTCCCTCCTGCATCAAGGCTGAGCAAGGCATCCCACCATAGGGAACAGGTTCCAAAAAGCCAGCTCATGAGCCAGGGACAGATCTTGGTTCCACTGTTAAGGGCCCCACAAACAGATCAAGCTATACACATTGGCCAAATTTAATAGAACTTCTACCCAGGTATGGTGATATTGTGCTCCCCAATATATTGTGCACCCTAATAAACTTGTCTGGGTTCAGAAAACAGAAGGGCCACTAGGTAGACATAGAGGCCAGAAAATGATGGCACACACACTTTTAATCCTAGCATTCTGGAGGCAGAGATCCATCCAGATCTCTGGGAGTTCAAAGCCACACTGGAAACAGCCAGGCTTGGTGGCACAAGCCTTTAATCCCAGGAAGTGAGGGCAGGAAGCAGAAAGGTATATAAGGTGTGAGGACCAGGAACTAGAGTCTTGTTAAGCTTTTAGGCTTTTAGCAGCAGTTCAGCTGAAATCCATTTGGATGAGGACACAGAGGCTTCCAGTTTGAGGAAACAAGATCAGCTGAGGAATTGGTGAAGTGAGGTTGGCTGTGGCTGTTCTGTTTCTCTGATCTTTCAGCATTCACCCAAATATCTGGCTCCCAGGTTTGGTTTTTTATAAGACCCTTTAAGATTCATGCTACACCCAGTTCTTTCGTCATTTCAGGATTTCACTGGGGAAATGTGGATAGAGCTGCCCTATGATGACAGTCCTTTCCAGCTTCTTTTCTTCATTCCCACCAAATTAGATGAACCCTCCACCTTTGCAGCAGGTTAGTGGTGCTGCATAAACTGTATGTACAGATTGAGAATCACAGAACACTCTGAAAACACCCTCCTGAAGCTGTTGAAAGAGAGGAATCGACAGTAAACATTTCCTTTCTCTACAAAAGATATGGAGACATTACAGAATTCCTTTCTCTATCTTAAGGTCTATCAACCCTGCTTTCCCTGTGTAAGTACAGTGGAAAGTAACACATGCACTTTTGACAGAACAAAGGCTTTTGGCTCTCTGTTCTAGGAAACACAATCTGTAATATCTCTCCCTCAAACCTTTTCCACAATGAGAGCCACAAACACCTTAATTCTCCCAGCTTTTGTAACACTCTTGTCTAAGGTCATGCAAGTGCTATGTGGGAAACCAGGAAGTGAACTCAGGTCCCTCCGGTTTCAAAGCTAACAGATTTCTATGGTGTCGTTGCACTAACTCTACACGTGCTGCCCCATACAGATCCACACCACACCCAAAGCTTCCGTTCTTCTCACTCCCTGCAAACCAAACCAAAATGACCAGATCTTTTCAACCAAAAATCCAGAGAAAAATAATACCTGTCAGTTAGGCAGGGTAGCAAATGGCTATCAGGTCAAAGCCATCCTGCCTCTGGACTTGAACATAGCAAAGGAGATGCCATTCAGGCCTTTGGCTCACACCACAGGCAGTTCTGCCATGTAGGACCTGGGTATGAGCCAGAAGCCAGGGACAGAGCTTCTAGAGACTCTTCACAGTAGTCAAGATACTGGTGTTTCAACTTAAACAAAGACTGATCAGTAACTGATAGGACTTTGCTATCAACAGTCCAAGCAAGAGGGCTGTGGGGACCGAGCGCCCACATGTGACACATCCATAGAGTTTCCTATGTCTGTTGGGTAGCATGGGGTGTGTATGGGACAGCTGGCAAGTGAGTGAGTGCACATGTAGCTATAGTGTTTCTGGTTCACTCAGCTCTCCACAGGAAACATTCTGACTGTCTGGAGTCATATTTCTCTCAGGCTTACAAAGCATTTTACCTTGTTTACAAAAGTCATTAGATCTGAAGGGTGAGGCACCACTCAGTGACAAAAGACATTTTTTAAAAAAAAAAAAAGTCTAGCCTTAAATTTCACAGATGGCCTCCCTTTAAATTGCCAATGTGAAAATCTCTTCAGCACCCAGCTGCTTCTGAGATTAAGGCTGCAGTGCCCTTGGAAACATGCTTCCTGAACTGCTGGCCTACGGGTTATGACATGAATGGTCCCCTGAACCTTCTTCCTCAGGCTTGAGAGTTGCTCTCAGAGCTCAGGGATAAGTGTACTTGCTCCATGTGCTTTATTACAGAGGATCAGAGTAAGGAGTAGACATGTGGAGGACAGGCCTAGCACAAGTTGTGTCTGGGGGAGAGAGGGCTTCTACTTCCTCACCTCCAACATCCCCTCACCCATCCAGAAACTCTCTGAACCCTGTCAGTTAGGAACTTGTGGAGACCTCGTTACATGTGCATGAGAGACTGGAGCAATGACGACTGGTGATTGACTCAATCCTATCCTGCTCCCCTCTGCAGAGCTGAGCAGGGACAGACTGATGCAAGCACTGGCCCACCTGTCAGGAAGCTGGTTCCCATAGAGAGCCAGACAGCCATGGTCTCCCAAGTGACCGCATCAGCAGAAACTCAGGTGCTTATTAGGAGCAGCAGAGTACCCTTGATGCATGCAGTCCTTGCAAAACTCCAAGGACTTTAGAAGCTCTCTCAGGGAATGGAGAGGAAGTCGAAGCTTGTATTCTTTATGATATCATAATAATCACAATTATCATAACTGTGGCAAAATAAGAAATTATACTTGTGGCAAAATAAGGAATTACATTTTTGGTTCAAGCCTCCAGTTCCTATATAACAAATGTACATGAAACAAGTGTGTGTGTGTGTGTGTGTGTGTGTGTGTGTGTGTGTGTGTGTGTCTGTACTTACACAAGTTCAAAGAATTGTTGAAGGGGCCGAACAACTCTTCAAATATCACAGTCTCTCCCTGCTTGATCTGACTTTGTTTCTTCTTCGTCAAATGGAATGAACATTCAAGTGTTATTATCAGGAATGGTACATATTTTATGGTTGTATGCTATCTTCTGTTTATCAGAAAATATATATCTATTGCTTTCTTACAATTCACTGAACTTAAAACACTTAGCTCTGAAACTTCGTTGAGAGGGGAAGAACACTAAATTTTTTTTTTGTCTGCTGGCATTTAGGGTAATAAAGAAGAAACTGAGCTAAATTGATGTTTGTTTCTTTGTAGAAAACCTGTTTTTCTTACTTGGTGCATAAGCGATTTGTGTCTTTATCAGACTTGTTTTAATCCCAATACCTTCTTCAAGTTTTCATGGAATATGCAGAGTGTGTTCTTTCCTAAGAGTTTTGATTTTAGTCTCTTTTCCATTTTCCCCAAGGCTTCACATAGAAGCAAAAAGTATTAACGAGAGCTGTGCAGTTTGTCTTCAGTGTTATCACCTTCATTGTCCTTGCTTTTCTCTTCTTTTATACTCTCTATGCTTTCTGGAAAATGCTTACCCCCCCTACTCTGTGCGCTCTTACTTGTTTATGTTAAAGAAGAGACCGCCTTGCAGCAGACGTCCTGCTTCTCTGGCTCTTTCAGTCTTCCCGTCCCTCTTCCACAGTGTCCCTGAGCTTCACGTGTAGGAGTTGTGTTGTAAATGGACCAGTGGGGAGTTGACCTCTGACTCATGACCAGTTATGGCATCTGTAATGGTCTCTGTCCGCTGGAAAAAGAACTTCTTGGATGAGAGGTGGGAACTACCCTCACCTGTGAGTATGAGGATAGGTCCTTAGAAAGCAGTTAGAGATAACACTGGTTTAGGAAATGGGCAGTAACAGGTTTTGTTCTAGGGCCCATGGCCTCACTAGCCATGAGTAGTTGGCTAAATTAACAGCTCCAGGCCTGAATTCCCTCCTATTGAGCAGGTTTTTTTGTCCAATTAAGTGGCTGTTGGTTACTCCAAGGATATAAGTGCAGCTATTGGACCTCTATAGATATCTTGCCAAACAAGTCGTTGTAATGGCTCACAGGCATCCCAGCTGGAGAGGACTACTGATGGCTTTTCTCCCTTGGCAGCTTACATAGCACCTTCCTGTATTATGAGAGCTAATCCTCAGGGAGGAGAGTTCTAGGTCAGACCCAGATTGATTCCTTCAAGTCCTGAATCAGAGTGAGTGGCATCTTCAGTAATAGGTTCTTACTTTCTTTTTCTGGAAGGTACCAAGGGCAAGAGTAACAACCTATATTGTATGGGTAGTCTGTTGAACTCCCCTGACCAATAACTTGAAAGGAAGTTTCCCATGTAAGACACTAAGGTTTTTGCTAGTCTATGATTTGGGGTGATCATTGTCATCCCAAGTGCCAAAACTTCAACAAATATAATGTATTTTTAACATAAATAATAACCTACAGCTTTTTCAAACATCCCATTGTGGTTTATCCCTTACCCTTCCTTCTTCCTCTGTGGTACCCTTCCTCCCTACCTCCCCCAAGAAAGTCTCCCTTGCCCATTTTTCCCATTTTCTCCTCCACAGCAAATGTGTCCTGTTTCTCTCTTCTCTATTGCTCCAATACCCCCACCCATTGCCATGGTCCCTGTTAACTTTCCTGGCTTCTGCAGTCACTCCAGGTTATATGCCCACATCTAAGGATTCCAAGCTAGCATCCACAGACAGGACAGAACATACAGCATCTGTGTTTCTGGGTCTGGGGTACTTCATTCAGTATACTTTCTAGTTCCATCCATTTACCTGAAATTTCATGATTTTACTTTTCTTTACAGTTAAATAGTATTCCATTGAGTATGTGGACCACATTTTCAGGACCCATTCATCGTTTGATGGATATTTAGGTTGTTTCTATTCCTGGCTACTGAGAATAGAGCAGAGCAACAATGTGTGCCGCCAGTATTGAACTATGCCTAGCCTCACATTCATTTTCTATGAGCTTTTCAATAGTGATGTGTGCTTTGTTATGTTGTGAGGATTGAGTGAGAAAAACTTCACTCAAGTATCTAGCAGAATGTCTTCCTTCTTTCTCTGTTTTTCAGATATGTTTTTATTTTTAATTGGCTCGATAATTGTAAGTGTTTATGGAGTACAGTGTGACATTCAGCATATGTATAAAGTGTGTGATGGTTCTACTGTGATAATAGGCAGATTTATCTTCAACTGCTTGCCATTTCTTTGTGTTGAGAACATTCAAACATCTTTCTACTAGCTACATTGAAATATTCTGTTGATTGTTGTTAATTTTGGTTACCTTCCCGTGACATAGAATATTAGAAGTTATTCCTTCTATCCAATTGTATCCCAGGATCCATGAAATCTCCTCTTTACCCTTCCCACCCTAGCCCTTGCCCAATAACCTAATTTTGCTCTCTACTTCTATGGGTCCAAATTTTAAGCTGAAACTCATTTCTGGACAAATATTTTTATACATGATAATAAGCTTGGTTGGCCCTATCTAATGCAAAGATTCTCCACAAGTGGCTAGTACTTGAAAAAAAATCTTCCATACTCCTCCAGACTTACTGTGAGGTTGTCAAGATGGCTGAACACTTCATTTGCAGAGGATTTATGTTAAGCATTGAAGACACCGGGAAAGAACAGGTGATCTAGGGAACAGTGACCACAGTTTGTGTCACTGGAGAGCTAGCTTCTCATATGAACAATACAAGTCAACAAGGCACCAAGGAGAATGCTTGCAGAAAGCTACTTTTCCACAAGGACCAACGTGAGGGGACCAGCTAGGATGCCTGCGCTGGGAATTACTGGTTGAGGATGGGCTAACCACACCTATGTCATGCTCATTGTTCTGGACTTTTGTATTGAAGGGTTTGCATCTTACAGTGTCCTGCATCCAATATATACTCATGACCACCCTAAGTGGGGATCTGAGGCCTGTAATTTAACTCTTGAGGTCTTGCGCCAAGTGACCTCCAAAGATCATGCTGGGTCAACACTTGTATTCTAAGTTTTCTTTTACAAAACTCCTGGGAAAGAATTCCAGTATGTCTTGTCTCTGATGCTGTATCCCAAAGCATGGTATTTGATGTGCTGAGTACATGAAGCTGACGGACTCTGGAAGAACCTTCTCTGTGACGGTTTCCTTTCCTTCCTCCCCTCATCTCTCCTCCAAGAGTCACATAGTGCCTCTTCCCAAAGCCAGACACAAGCCCTTAGTAGGCCACTCTTGATCTCTGTCCTCTGAATGTCCTTATCTGACAGGCATTCTGCCCCACAGCCATTGGGGGAAAAATGTCACACAGAGGTTCAGGAATGAATCTGAACAAAGGAGCCTTTCAAAGTTCTATTTGTCATTGTCATTGCATATACAATACAAGATTAGGTCATATCCTTTGTGCCCTGTCACAGTTCTGCATAGCTATCCACTTCTTTCACCAGACCGCATAAAAATCTTTTTCTCTAGTATCTGGGTCTTCGTTTCTGAAGGCTCCTGTGTCTCATAAAACCTCAGTTAAATAAATCTACTCTGCTTTTCTGCTGCTAATCTGTCTTTTGCTACTGGGGTGTCAGCCATAGAGATAATGTCATTTTTACTTCCCTACAAACATAGTGACATTTAGGAATACAGAGAGAATACAGAAAAATTTGCTTTCAGGGAAACTTCCCTGCCCTGTGTTTATCTGTACAAGGATTTAGAAATATTACAGGTCCACTGAAAACTGCTATGTGACAGAACCACAGAGGTCTTTCTTTTCTGGAAAGCTCAATAACAATATTATACTCATTTGTGGAGGGTGAATGATGATATTATCTAAAACAATTTCCTGGGCATTGGAAACATCTCATTTTCAAAGTGTGGTTGTGCATATTATTATACACTCAGCAACCAGGAAAGTGTTTGCTGAACTATTACTCTCACTGGGAAGTTTAATGTGGTAATATTGAAATCTTGTGAAGATCAGTATTCATAATCAATGATTGAATCCATACCACATGATAGACATCTCATGTTTCATAACAGCAGATTCCAGTTGGGGAGGTTCTGACGGTGGTAGTGAGTCCAGTTCTCTAACATTGCCATTTTTGCCTCACAATAGTAACTTCCAAGTAAATCCCAAAGAGCAGTGATCTGGATTAAAATCAGACCCAGTATCTTCCCCATCCTTCTTTTCTAAACAACAGTTCATTGTTGAAACAATTTATCTACCATTCTGTTGGTATAGTCTCACTAGAGACCTCTGCCCTTCTTTTGTTTCAAATAGAGCTGATGCCACAATATCTGATTTGATTAAATACAATGTCCACCCAGCTGCTTGATTAACTGCAGAGTCCACTTGCTCTCCCGAGTAGCAAGGACTTCCCGTTAGCTACAGGATGCAGCCGGGCTGTTTATGCTCACATCAGCGGTGAGTCCTGCTTCCCTTGGGAGTTAGGGAGCTGTTATTGCAGCGAGTAAAAACGGCAAAAGGAGAGCCCTCCTTCCTTTGTTTTCTGCCAGACCACATGGCCTACATCGAAACAAGTCACAGGTTCTCCTTCCCCACCTTAGAGAGAGAAAGAACTGAAAATCACAAGAGAAATGGATAGGCTCGCTAAATACCTGGAACAGTCTTCCCATTCTATTGGAAAAGGCAAACATGAGGACTATTCAAGACACAGTTCCTTGATGACAAATGTGGATGTTTCATTTCCAACCTTTTTCTCTATAGGCAGGCTCAGCCCTTTCCAAGGTCAAGAACTTAATAAATCAGGGCTCCTGGATCTCTCTCTCTTGCTTTTCACGTTTCGTTAATGATGGAGGGAGCTACTTGACTTGGCTGAGTAAGATTTAGGGGGATTTGGTGGTTTCACTTTCTCGAGTCAAACTCGAGGGCTCATAGTATAGCTTTGCTCTTTCTATCGTTGTGACTTGTGACAAGTTAGCTCTCCTCCTTGAGAGGTGAAGTCAATTGTCCTTCACAGGGCTGCACTGAAGTTGAAGTATGGAGATCTGTGTAAAGTGTGCCACAGAACACCTCACACACAATGAAGGCTAGGAGAGGTTCATCCTTAATTCTTCCAGTAAGTTAAAGTTGAACTTGCGATCTTTTGTCCTGTTACCTGCAGATACCATTCTTTCTCCTTCAAAGACTCGGTAGCATTTGTGAAAGGCTCTAGGAATGATGGATCCTGAACAAACTCAGGGTTGGTATGAAGGCTAGCATAGGGTGAACATAGTAGTGTCAGGTCCCTTCCATAGCTGCCTGAGATCCAGGTAGGAAGCACATGCTGAGGAAGTGAACGAAACATCCTGCTTGTTTTAGAGTTGTATTTTTATAAAGGGGATGGAAAATGTCTGACTAAATTAATATATGTAAGTGGTAAATGGAGAGAACTAACATTTATTGAGTACCTAGTATGTGACAAATATTGATAGGCACTGTGGCATTTAACTCAAAGAATGACTCTGGAAGATGCGTGTTAATCCCATTTCAGAGAAGAGAAAATGATGTCTAGAGAGAAATGACTTGTCTATAATTTAAAAGTGAGTGCCTTTCAGGGTTAAGCTTTAAACTGAAGTCTAAAATCCAAGTTTTTGGGACTTGACAAGCAGATCCACCAACAGATGCTATGGAGTCAATGCCAATTGTCAGGCAAGACTCTCCAGGCCCACAATCGCAGATATTCCTCATCAGAGTCTTGTCTAAATGTTTCACACTCGTTTCAGTGACATTGACACAGGAGACAGATCTTGGGGAACTGGCTTTGAGACCAAGTTTGATTTTGCATCCCAGGCATCCAGCTAATTTCACTGGGCCTCAGTTTCCTTATGTAAGACTCTAGAAAATGAAAGTGCTCTCGTGGAACATGTCAGCACAGAGCAGTGCACAGGTACTTTCAACACAAATCGCATTCTGCATTCAGGATAAGCCAGTATTGTTGTCTGTGCCATGACTCTACCAGTAACTTACATGCAACAATGAGAATTCTCCTTTTGCCAATAGGAGGAGGAATGTTAGACGTGGTAGAAGGGCTGGAGAGATGGCTCAGTGGTAAAAAGCATTTGCTGCTCTTGCAGAGGTCTAGAGTTCTGTTTCAAGCACCCCCACTGGCAGGCAGCTTACAACTACTTGAAACTCCAGCTCCAGGATGCCCTCTTCTGGTCTACATTGACACCTGCATGCATGTATGTATACACACACACACACACACACACACACACACACACACACACACCTGTAAATAAAAGAGTGCCCACTTCCAGATGCAAACAGAAAGCAGTTGGTTCCTTTTCTCGTGTGTGTGTGTGTGTGTGTGTGTGTGTGTGTGTGTGTGTGTGTGTGTGTGTGTGTCAGGGGGGCTATCTAGTGTCCAGCTGCAGAGCATAAAGAATAATATGGAAATAATCCTTGAGGAGATGCCATTTGTGAGGGTGACTCAGAGGCTTGAGGACACAGCAGGAGTGGGCCATCAGAGTTCTTGAAAATGGAAAATGTGACTGGTGACTTAGCCAAGGGTCAGGAGAGAAAGCTTTTTCTGCCAAATAGCCCTATTCACTGAATGACATGCTTGGTCTTGTTATTTCTTACTCAATTACTCTGTCATCATCTGATGCTCAGCAAACATTTAACAAACTTTTTTATGTTTCAGGCTATAAATTAAAGAAGTGGCAAGTGAGGTGTCTGACCTCATATGACATGCCTTCTAGTAGGGGAAACAAATAAGTAACCCCTTATGGTAAGATGATTTGGGCTGGGCAATGTGGTACACACTTGTACTGGGAAGCTGAGGCAGGAGGATTGCTGGAGTACATAGCCATAATAGATTTCAAATGACAATCAAATTTAGGAAGAAAACACAAGATGATTGAGTTATAACCTACAAAGGATTGGTTTGTTAATTAGGTAGCCAGAAGAGCCATCCAAGAACATGAGTGATGTATCATGATGGAACCAACCAGGTGGGCTGGTCTCCTCATCTGTGTCTACCCATGCTTTCCTCTGATGCTACAAAGAATGTCATCAAGATTCACTTCCCAGCTGGACCCTGATAGGACTCCACCAGCCGAGTCAATGATTTTGGCAGGGACAAGCTGACCTCTCCTCTTCCCCTACTTGTGACCTAAGCCTTTGCACAGACCATGGCCCTCTACTGCTAACAGCTAAGCAAAGTAAGACCCTGAGGCGAAAACCTCCTCTGATACATCACCTTAAAAGTGTCCTTTGCTGTTGTTTTAGCTAAGGTTTTCTTTTTGGTTGGGGAGGGGGCAATGAATATGCTCAGAAGTTTTCCAATTTTTTATTTTTAACCTGTAGCGCATGTGCTTTGGCCCCATACTGAGCATACCCATAAAATATATGTCTGTCACCTATTCTTTTTGAACTATGTGCTTAAATTGAGCATGCTCAGAGATGTGCCTCCCCATAAAGTGCTTTGCTCTATGAGCAACTATAGGCTTGCCCAAATCCCCATGCAGCCCAACTTTTAGAGTCATTCTAGTGCTACCTCCTGCATGTAAGAAATGTTTCCATTCTTTTTACCCCCTGATGTAGTGGGTAGCCATTCCAGCTTTGATCTAGAAGTTCCAACCCCCATTGAGGCTTCGGTAACTATCACGCCTACAAGGCAGGGCCAAGAGAGGGCTCTGAAGACCCGAGATCCAGGTGTGCCTCCTCTTGTTTCCTGGACCCTGGACGCTGGAGGTAGACCTAGCAGAGTTCTCCAGAGAACACCGCTGGACTGCGCTGCGTCTTTCCCAGACCCTGCAACCTACATATCCCTTCATTTGTAAGTTACACCACTAAATAAATCTCCCTTTTAACTACATGGAGTGGCCTTAATAATTTCACCAATACCCTTGTCGTCCTTACTAGCTCTTCACTCACAGGAAGAGGAGAAACCATTATGTTCAGTCATACTACGATGGAAGCTCCCATGGGGTAGGGAACAGGGTGGTCTTCTATAACCCTAGCTCTTCCTGGACTTCCAGAACAGAGCTGCCCCAGCCCTTACTCCAGTCCTGTGGCATGGAGGTAGCAATAGCTTCTGGCTATTCCAACTCTCTAGGTCTCTCGACTTTCTTGCCTGTTCTCTAATCCTATTCACACATCTGCCCCCCCCCACTCATTAAATTCTATGATGTTTTTCTTTCTTTCTTTCCTTTTTTTAAAATTAGAACCTTGACATATACCCTCCTGGTAGGCAAGAATAAGGTGTCCCAGGCAAAGAGAAGATTATAATTTTGTGGGCAAGATTAAGAGAATGATAGTTATCCTTTGTGAGATTGTTTTATAAGAATGGAAGCATTTTTGCATGTGCGGTCTCATTGAAACCTTGTGAGGACAGTTTGGGCAGATATAATTCCCACTTAAGCAAGGTGCCTGAGGCTGAGAAGTAAAAAGACTTGCCAAGAAGTGAGCTAGGTGGATGATACTAGAGCCCACAGTAAACCTAGGTTTCTGGATCCTGCTCTAGGCTTCCTCCCCATGGACATACAGCAGGCAGGTGGTAAGGAGAATCAAAGGTCATTGGTCAGGAACTAGCTGACCACTTCCAACAGGAACCCACACAATCTATCTGCTGTGAATCTCTAATTAGAACCTTCAGCTCAACCACAGAGATGTGCAAACCCTCAGAAGTACAGAAATGCCTTTCAAGATCAAATAAGGACAGGCCAATTGTCAAATCTTATGATGGAGAATGGGGACTAAATCTCACCACTGGACCCCTGTTTTAGAGCACGTGCATATGTTTGAGCTTTGCTCAAAAACATTTTTTCTTAATATGTATATGGTATCAGGATGCATTTCTTCATTCATTTATTTATGCTCAGACTGACCTGAAAATCACTATATAATTTGGGCTAGCCTTATATTTGTAGCAATCTTTCTGTCTTAGCTTCCACAGTGCTACAGTTACTGGTGTAAACCACAAATGGTTTGTTTCCATTTTACAGGAAATGGAGAAACGATGTATTTATAAGGTGTGCATCACTTGGTAAACACTGCAGAGGTTTTGAAATCTGGATAGCCAATATGTACTAACTGTATTTTGAAGTTAAGGTGTTTGTATAAATGGTTTTCTCAGGCTGGAGGATACCCTGGTAGTTACAAAACTGCACTCATGAGCAGTATATTTTGAGTGAGTGGAGGGCTAACAAGAGAACTTATTCCTAGAAGTGGAGTGAACCACAGGAAAATTCAATATCCAGCAGTAGATCATTCCTCTTGATGCTCCCACAGGCCACCTCCTCATTAACTAATCATTTTCAGTTTAAAATATCTGCGGGCACCTCTGTGATGCTCCAATAGCCAGTCCTCGGGGGGTTACAAGCCAGATTGAACATCTGGATTTTACAGCAAATCCTAAAGGTCACCAGACTCGGAGTGATGGAAATGGATGGATAGATGGGGACAAGATAGCATGCAGCCAGTGAGACAAACTGCTCCTGCTGGCTAGGCTGCCTCCGAGAGCTTCGGCGCATCAGACCACATGGCAATCTGCTAAAAGATGAATTGTTACACGACTCTGGAAAAAGTCAATGTTTCCATTTCTTTCTCTCCCATTTGGCATTTTGGAAGCTGCTGTGAGGATTCACACCGAGTTTTGGCTTGGTTTCTAGGGACTTTTCTCCCTCCTCTGCTACCGTTGAGCTTAAAGAAAAATAGCACAGAGAAATTGTAAGAAGAAAGGAAATCATGCTCCAGATGGTCTTAAAGAACTCCAAACTGACCAGAGCCCAGGGAAAGACCTCTCGTGCATAAAATGTGGATCATCTTAAAAGCAGCAACTGGTAATTGCCCCCGTAAGCATAAGCACACACCCTAAGATGTAATGGAGAATAGCTTGCAGGCTCACACGAAGCCGTGTATCGGGTCCTTTCTGAGGGGCCTCGTGGAATCTGACCTATGACCTTTCAGCTCTGTCACTGCTCAAAGAAGTAAGAGATACTCAGTTTCAGTTGCCTGGTTATAGGAAACTTCCAGTAGATCTGCTTGGGAAAAGTGGGATTTCCTTCCCTGTACTTGATATACGGTTTCCGGAAGGACTGTGTTCCCCGTGAATCTCGGTTGTCAGCTTGGCACAGCAGGAAAGGAGGAAGCTCAACTGAAGAATGCCTCCATCAGACTGACCTGTTGGCATGCTTGTGGGGCGTTTTCTTTATTGGCAATCGACAGAGGAAGATCTAGCCCACCATAGGCAGTGCCATTCCTAGGCAAGTAGGCCTGTTCTTTGTAAGAGAGGCAGTGCAACGTGAGCCAGGAAGCAAGCCAGTCAGCAGTGCTCCTCCATTCCTCCGTGGTCTCCGCCTCAGTTCCTGCCTTGCCTTCCCTTAATGATGAACTGTGTAACCTGTAAACCAAAAAACAAAAATGTCTCCTCCCTGAAGCTGCTTTTCGCCAGCATTTTATCTTAGCAACATAGAAGCAAACTAGAAAAGAATCTTGGGTACTGGGAGAATTACCCCAGGATAGCCCCGGAGTGGGGGTGAGGAGCCTGGAAAGCTGCATTTGTAGTGTGTATTTAGTTACAAGTTTCAAAGATAGAGCTCAAGTTTATCCAAAACAAGAAGTGAACAGGATTTACTAGCAAGCTCTGGGTCAAGACGCAGAATGAGGGAGTGAACACACTGGAATGATCAGGGCCTGTGGCGCAAACCCTGCCACCACCTCTCATCTCCCTGACTTCTCTACTCCTTTCTCTCTGAGAGCGCACATTTTCTGTGGCCATGGGCAGTTAAACAAGAGTCCATTCACGAAGGGAACATAACCTTTCCTATTGAATCCAGTTAGAATATCCTTCGGGATATAATCTTATGAGTTCAGCCTGGTGTCCAAATTTCTCCTTGACAGATGACTTAATCTATCTGAATATGATGACTGCCCAGCCTGGATTCCCTGGGGACAAGAGTTTAGGGTATACTAAAATAAGAACCAAGGTGAAAAGAATCTGTGGGGAAGGACAACAGAGGAGACTCGAAGCACTGATGACCTCAGGCCTGGTGCAGCTGAAAGTATGTCGCACTGGGAAAGCTGGTGTGTGTGCTCACAATGGTGTCTTAAAGGGCATACCAGTCAAAGACAGGCTGTGTGTTTTCAAGCTGGAAAAAGACTTCTCACTGCACTTAAAGTTGGGCACAAGTAGCCTTTCTATGCTGTGTAGTGTGGCAAACTACTGCCCCTGCTCTGCATTGTGAGTGCTCCCATGTCTAGGATACCAATCTCCTATCAGGTACTGGAGCATAGCAGGCTGTCTCCCCGCTTCAGGCTTTAATGCCTACCATTTATTCTGCCTACCAATAATTTCTCTCTTGCTACCTGCATGGCTAATATGTTGGCATCCTTCGGGGCTCTGTCCCTAGAGGTTCTTCTCTGAGCATTCTGTGTTTGCAAGCCTCGTTCTCCAAGTCCTAATAACAGTACTTTAGTTTTTATACTGCCTTGCTGATTCATGATTTGTGTCTTCTTGCTTTATTGTTTATTCTGATCTTTCTGATCTCAGGTACCGTACCAGACTCATCCATCATTATTCTAATGTCTGAATGTGTGCTGCTCACAGCAGAGACTCAGTCGGTATTCTGGGAAGGAATAACTACACAGAGGGATACATTGTCCATGTGAGTGCAACAGCAAGTGAGGAACATAAAGAAAAGATAAAAACCTAAAAGGGAGGAAGTGCTTTTCAAAGGAGATTCAAGAGCACCTGATAAAGAACTCACGCAGGGCTTCTGCGATCTCAACACCAGGGGGCACTGTGTTCACAGACTACAATGGCCCCAGGCTTGGCATCAATATTGTCTAGCCCATGTCTCCCACAGTACATAGCAATTCAGGAAAAAATGAATCAATCCTAGAAAACCACAGAGCTCTGGGCTTGCCTTGAACTTGAGAGCAGTGTTTCTTAGGCAATCTGTGATGAGGGAATATAGTCATTAAATTATTTATGATTGATTGCTCAACAAAACTTGAGTAACATACAATATTAAAACATATAATCAGGGGTAGAGTTATTATATGTTATATGTAAAAGGAGATGAGAGTGAGGAAAGCCAGAGCAGTGAGTAGGTAAGAATGGGGCATGTAGTGTCCTTCTTTATAATTTTGAAGTTTGTTCATCATAAGTTTTAAGTTACTATTTTCTTGATTCCTAAGGGAATGTGTGTGTGTGTGTGTGTGTGTGTGTGTGTGTGTGTGTGTCCCCTTAACTTTTGTGTCTACAATAAATTGTTTACTTAAGACTCCCCAGATGCAGTCTTAGGACTGGATGTAAGATTTACTCTCACAGATAGGAAAAAGTAGACTGAAAGGTGAATTTCTCAAACTCAGTGAATATATAGCCGAAGCCTCAACAGAGCCCTAAACCCAAACCCACCTAGTTTCTACTGCAGCACATTGCATCCTGTGAACAGCAACCCTTTGTTTATTCATTGATTTCTCATTCACTCACTAAACATAATATCAAAGTGTCCCTGGTGATGAATCAGTTTGAAACTTTAAGAAGCCAAATGACACACAACCTTGATAATAAAGCTGAGATTTTAGATTCTGTCTGAAATTATTAAAACATTCTGGAAGTGATAACGTCAAGTTTAATATTTAGAGACTTCACTCTGAGCACTGTTGGGTAGGGGGTACACTGGACCAGGCAGAACAACTGAGGCAGGAGGGATGGTCCAGGCGAAGCAGGAAAAGTCAAACCAAGATGCTGGCACATTGGACATGATTCATCAAGAGGATGCGCTATCCGTGCTGCAGCCAAACCTTGTCTGGACACATTCACTGGGGTGAGGGGAGAATACCACCCACTGGGAAGCCAGTCTATGCCCGTGCATGGGGTGGAGGGAGACAGAGGAAATCTCAGTAATGAGAATCTGCAGTGAGGAAAACGGGTGCAAGGAAACATGGAAATGCAAGAAGCTGGTAAAGGAGAGAGCAGAAGGCAGGCAGCATCTGTGAGCCCAAGGACAGGAGGAAGGAAGAAGGCGGAGTAGGCGGCAACAGCAGTCGGGTTCCCAGCAGCACTAAAATTGTTCCTGCCACTTGGCAGGAGTCAGTTCAGATGTCTCGGATCCAAGTGCCTCGTCCTTTTCCTCACTCAGATAACTGTCAATTGGTGAGACTCATGGACCAAAGGATCCTTGGCAAATCTCCTTTCTCTCCTTGGTGGTGATTTAAGCCTTCAATGTGTTGTTTATAGAAGTAATGACAGAGGCAATGAGTTACTCCTGCCAAAGTGGACTATAAGACATTTGGCATATCTGATTAAAAGTTTATGAAGCACAGTTTAAATACACCTATCTCTCTTAGAAAATATTAACTTAGAGTCTAGATGAATAGAGGATGAGTATTATTATTCCATCCTCAGGCACCTTTGTGACACTCACTTTATTACTGATCACTTTTGTAGCAAAAAAGAAAGAACCCTCGTATTACAGAAAACTGTGCATTTCTCTAAGCTTTTCATCAGTATTATGCATTTGATTCCTTCAATAAGCCTTTAAAAGAGAATATGCAAGAGACTGTCATCCCAATTATTCTCAGTTTGCAGAAGCAAACCTAAGGCTAAGAGAGCAACAGAAGTTTAATTTACCCACATCACACAATGTGTTCGGTGGCAGAGCTAAAGCCAGCTCTCTTGATCAGGACTACTGTTTTCACAGATTCCCAGCCCCCACCTTAGACAACTTGTGGGTGTAGCTTTCCTGGAATGACAGTGTGGTGTTCATGTCATTATCCTCTCCTGAAGACTGGCTGAAAGACTTTCCACGGGACACAGCTGAAGAACCACCAAATCTGGGGCCGCTTTGACCTAACATCCCTAGATCTTTGAGCATCTCTTGGCAGTTGCTGTGTCAAAATCAATCATCATAAAGTACTATTGCCAAACATAATGCAGAGTGCTGAAGGGTGGAACACAAGGCAGAGATGTGGTTAGAAGTGAAAAAGACACAGGAAGTAAGGACTCTTAAGATCCTCAGCGAGAAGGAGGCCCCATTAGCATGTACAAGTGGGGAAGAGGGAAGAAGTACACATTTAGAACCTAGCCCCTAACTAGAATGAGTCTTGCTGGCAGGCAGAAGGAGAGTTGATCATCAGACCCCACCCTGCTGGATGCCAGAGACTATGCCCGAACTCTTAGAGGAAGTATTTAATCAACAAGCACTTTCCACCCCTGGCTGTGCTCTGAGCATAACTACAGATATTAGAGATGCCCAAGTAGGGAGAGACAGGCTAGCATGGACAGGGGGCTCACCTCCTTCCCTTCTGGTAGTTCATCAGGGAAAGTGAAATCTTGGGGTGAGACCAAATCAAGCAGTCACAGGTCTCTAGATGCTTCACCTTTCCTAGAAGTTTTCTATTTTACACAGTTGTTCCTCACAAATATGCAGACTGCAGTAGTCCTGGATGCTCTCTCTCCTCCAGAGCCCATTTTCTGGTAAACTCAAGCTAGGCTTTCTTCTCTATAGGACACTGAGATTTGGGGACCACGGATATGTAGCCAAGCTTCTGCTTGGTAATTCTGCCCCCCACCTCCAGTGTGTTCCAGTTTATAGGTAATCTCACAGTGCTCAGGACCTGTGTTTCCATGCCTTGTGTATAAAATGCAAAGACACTCTTCTCATAAAGTAAACCTTGCAGTGGCCAGGAAGAGTAATAAGCAATTAAGTATAATATACTATGTCATCTCATTCTCCCAACTTTGTCCTAATTGTCCAAGCTTGAACCCCTGCAGGTGACAGATGTCTTTCATTTCTGTCCATAATAAGCTGGACACAAAAGCAAGAATCCTGTCCCTGTACATACCAGTGCCAAAGGGCTGGAATCTTGTCAGGAATGCTTTGGGACCCCCAAGCCAAAGATCTGTTCATTTACAATGTTGTAACAAGGTTGACTTGGTTAGGGTCCTAGGAAGAGTTCTGGATCACTTCCTTTTAAGAACCATTTTATTTATTTACTTATTTATCTGGCAGTACTTGGGACCAAACCTAGGGCTTTGTACATGCTAGACAAGTACTCTATCACTGAGCTATTACCCTTGGGCAGCATAGTTACAGATTCTTTGAGCCAGGATGGTGTGCCTAGTCAGTACAGAGAATGAAACAAGGAAACTACAACTCTGGCCTGTGAGGAGTTTACATCGTCATCAGGAGAGAGGGCTATGTGGATCTGATTATTCATACTCTTCACATTTTTAACTCTGCTCTCTCTGCCTGGTGCTCTCAACTGCTATCTCGTCTACTGTTATCTATCTACAGAGGATGATGAGTCCCCCACCTTTTAGCCCCAGCCTGGGTCTTTTCCACTGAGCACTGCACCCACACATTCTTCTCAGCCATTTCTCAGGTACTTCCACATGTATTCCAGGGACCCAGAAAATTCCCCGTCTCTCCATTTTCAAACTTCACTTATATAACCACCATCTGTCTGGCTGCACAGGCTAAAAATCAAGAATCAATCACTCCCAATCTTTTCCTCACCCGTTCTTCCTTCGACCAATCTGTCACTAAGCCCTGCCAAGTCTTGAGTCTCACAGTTCTGGCCCCAGAGCTTCCTTTCTGTGCCCCCTCTGCCTGAGATTCAGCCCTAGCTCTTCCAGCTCATATTCACAATTTGCTGACTGACATTAAAGAGAAGATGATTGTATGCACATGCTAAGGTCATTATGAAAGCTGTCTTTCAGGGTGGGGCATTACAAGATATGTAGGAATCAGCTGCCGTGGAGTAGAAAAGAAGCTTGTTGTCTGAATGCAACTGGACAATGGAGAATGACAGTCAAGGAAACTGAGTAGGGCTTGGCGGATGGAAAATTCCTAAGTGGAAACATCAGGGAAAAGGGGGGACTCTGGCTAAACACACTTGACGGCATAGTTGTAGACAACAGGCCAGGGAGGTAAGCTACTAAAGGTGATGGATGAGAATTTTGATCAGATGGCAAGGATGCTCAAGTGTCATGGTGAGCACAAGCAGCAGGATTCGAGGTAAAAAACTGGACCAAATGAAAGCCAGTGGACCAAGAACAGAACCCATGACCCCTCACCATGCTTCCAAACACACTCCACCATGATCTTCTTGTAGTATACACTTAAGTCTGCAAGAAAGGGGCTAAGTTCCCAAACATAGCAAGCTCTTGCTCTCTGTCTCTGTCTCTGTCTCTGTCTCTCTCTCTCTCTCTCTCTCAGTGTGTGTGTGTGTGTGTGTGTGTGTGTGTGTGTGTGTGTGTGTATGTATGTGTCTGTCTGTCTGTCTCTCTCTCTCTTCCATGTCTATCCCTGGAAAGGACCTATAGTTGGTCCCTAATGTCCTTTCCAATCTCCTAACAACTTGCCATTTGGTGCTAAGCCTCCAAGTCCTTCCTGAAATGTAACCCCTGGTCAGCCTAATGCACTCTCCTCTTCTAGGTCCCCTTGCCCCCAGGGAAGTGCTCATCCCAACTCTCATTGCTAGACCGAGCCTGGTTCCGAAAGCAAATCCACATTTACCTCCATTGTTGCCGAGTTCCTATTAAATTGAGAGGTCTCTATGTCTACGGCCTGGAAGTTGGTTCACAGCAATAATACTAATAAAAATAACAATGAGTTATCTTGGTTCCTATCATGGTGCTCACTGTGATGTTAGTAGCAATTTGCTGACCTGTGTGTTTTTTTCAAATAATTTTCAGAGGGATCATGTGAAATAATGACCTCCTTTCTTCCCCTATGGAGAGGCTGAGTATATATCACCAAATGAGCACACAGCACAGAGGTAGCATGTGACAAGACTGAATCTCAAACTCCAGACCAGAACCTTTGCTCTTCCCCACTGAGGAGCTTTACCACTTTATACACAGGGACACTGGGCACACTTGGTACCTGGAAAGTGGTGGTGAAGAGATGGAGGCTGGAGTAAAGAAAAAAAAATGGCTAAAGCCAAAGGCCCAAGAGCTGTGATATAACCGGAGAAGAACAAGCATTGGGTGGTATGCACACCAACTGGAGAGGCTGTTGTAGACAGCGTGGTTGGATAACTCTGGCAAGATGCCACACATTCGGGAGGAACCAGGCAGTCAGTCATGGCTGAAGAGTGACAGAGCAAGTTTCTGTTTCCGAAGGGAGTCTTTCTTGGAGCTTTAGCAAAACAAGCTCATAGCTTGCCATTGTTCTCAGCCCTGCCACATGGCTTGCAAGGGCCCCTGGTTCAATCCCCAGCAGAGGACAGAAGCGAGGGACAGAAAGAGGGAGAAATCTGAAATAACACCCGTCTAACAAAACAAGGAAGATTTCTCTTTCTAATGTTCTAATAAAACTGTAAAATTTTGCTCAATTCAACCACCTGAATCCCCTCTCGGTCGCTGTTGCCCAGGCTAATGAGAAAAGCCTCATGCTGTGGAAGCTGAGGGATGAATTTCACCGCTCCCTGGACAGTACCAACAATAGGACTAGGAGGCATCACTATGAAGTTTCAAAACTCACACTACTTTGAAGTTATCGCGTAAGAATTGTCACAGGGGAACCCAGTAAGGCTGCAAGTTCTCCTTGTTTTACACTGTAGGACTAAGAAGGGAGTTGAAGGAGATTAATTACTTTCCCTGCTAATCAATGCAAAGACATATTTTCCTGTTCCTCCATCTCATAATTTTTATTTCATCTAGTTTGGGCTTTTTTAGGGTTGCCAGATGTCCCAGTTTCAGTGGGACAATCCTGCGTTTTGAAGGTATGTCCCATCTGCTCTTGAAAATATTTCTGTTCACTGCTCTCTTGTCGACTGTGGGGTTTTTAGAGCTGCCAGCCAGGGTAGAGCTGCTGGAGAGGAGATGATAAATTATTGTAACACTATAAAAAAAAATCACTCACATCCACCACCACCTCACCTCAGCGATGCTTCGAATTAATTCTGCAGGAATGTTTGTCGTGAAAGGTGAGTCACCAGACCTCCATCTGGGGATGGGAAGCTCTTTCCACCATGCCTTGAGAAGATGCAGATTGGGTAGAAAGAAACCTATTGGAGGATTCCTGGACTGGCCACAGGAACACCTGCCTCTGCCATTTTCCTGGAGAGTGGCTTAGGGTTGTTTACTTAAAAGGAAAAGTAGAGGAAAACATTGAGCAACTACTGTCTACCTGATGCTCTACTTGGCAATTCCGGTAAAATATCTAGTTAATTTCTAGAGTAAGTTGGGTGGCATAGGTTTATATCCCCACCTTGCAGATGAGGAACTTATAGCTCAGAGCCTGCAAGTCTAAACTCCTGATATAAACCCCAGGGCAGAGGCTCACCTTCATATGCCAGGCTGCCTCTCTAGGGTCTCTTCCAGGTTCGGATGATACCAGGAGAACCTGTCGGTTAAGGCTCTGTCTGTGGGAAGCTTTGAATGGGACAAGATATTGAGAAAGCCTTCTAAGTCTGGATCTACACACTGTTTACATAGCTTTAAGATGGACATTGAAGCTGACATTGCCGGATAATAACATTGTGACCTTTGGCCATTTTTTCCAAATTATCTTCATCAGTCATACTGTGACATCCCTTGTTTCCTATAAAGGAGCCACTGAAAGTGCTGTTTCGGTTCACCGTCGTCTGAGGAGGGGCCAGTGGGTCCATTATCCACAGCCTCTGGAACTTGTTGAGTGCGTTTATCATCATTACTTGAACAGAACAAGTCCCTGACAGTGGAGGCCACGCAGGGCAGATCGTGACGGTTGCTGCTGTCCCAGATAATGGAGATCTGCAGAGTAAGCTCTATGCCAAGAGGAAAATGAGAATGTTCTGGAATCCTCCGTAAGTGGCATTGAGTGAGTCCATTAATATGCACTGACCATCATAGAGACAGCCTTGTGTTGTTTTGTTTTTGTTTTTTTTTTTTTTTTTCACTTCTGCCTTTTTTTTTTTTTTTTTTTTTTTTTTCCGTGCCTCAGTAGAGAGGCTCAGTGCGAAGAAAGCAGATCTCCTCTGTGGGCCTTTGTTAGCGTCTCCAAGTGACAAATGGGCAAGTGGGTGAAAGCTCCGAAAATACAGCTCTCACGTCAGCTGCCATCACTGTGGACGCCCTCCTGGCGGCGACAGAGACACCGCACAGCCCCCTCACTCGGCTGTTCAGCTCTTGCCCTCCCCTCCCTCAGTAATGATGGAAATCATTCCTGAGTTCAGCTCCCTGCACTCGGCTCCCTTCCTGGCTTCTCGCTGCTTCCTATGGAGGGCTGGGCATTTACCTTCTGTAAACTCTAGAAGCACTAGAGGGCTCCATATGCCCCTTGCACTTTCAGGGGGACATGTGTACACACTTATACATCCCGGCCGATCCTCAGAGGCTCCCCAACAGCCAAGTGGGTAGATATCTTTTCTCTGTGGCTACAGAGCTGAACAGAACCACCCAGCTGGGCAGCAGGACCCTTGCCAATGATCTACTGATGAAAAGGGTTAGCTCTGCTCTAATTCTGTTACCACGAGCAAATGATTGGTTTCCATTCCTCTGTATTCCTAGCTGTGAAATGGGCCCTTCTGCCTCTCCCACAGGCTCTGCAGCATGTCTTTTCCCTGAAGTTGGTTCCCTGGACATGGGGACTTTCCTATTGCTTCTCAATACTTGGGGCTCTCCTGGTCTGGGATAAAACCACATGGTTGTTTCTCCCACTGTATGATCACGTTGTGTTCACCTGCCCACGTCCCCTCTAGAAAAGAACTCTCGGGGAGGCGTGCCTATGGCGGCATCATTTGCCAGTGGTGTCTCAAAGTGAGACTGAATGAAGAACGAGACTCAAATGGTTGATGGGAAGCAGCTTGTCTAAATTGCCACCCACCCCACGGCCTACTCCAGAGAGAAGGAAAAAAATGAGTCCAGCAGTGGGGGTACCGACAGAGACATGAGAGGGTGTATGTGTGGGTGCCCTGGCTGCCTGACAACTTCTAGGGAGTCTGTGCTCAGCTTATTAAAATAGCCCCCAGACACCTCCCTCAGAGATCCTGAGTCCCACTAGGAAGCAGCACCCAAAACCACACCTTAAGAGGCTCCCAGATGATCTCCACGGGGCTTGGCTAGGTCAAAGTAGATGGTGACCTTGCCATTAGGATTGATAGACAACTGTGTACACTTCTTGCTATCAGAAACGGGTCTCTGGCACGACCAGAGTAAAAATTTGAGTTCCTCAATTGTCCTCTGGGTGGCGCTGTGTAGATGCGTCAGCTCAACAGAAGGCGTCCCTCCCCCACGACCACCAAGCTCTTGTAACCTCATTTCTCACAGTGGCCCCAGGTGGGGATTCGGCTGAAAGCCAGGGTTGCCAACACCAGGGATTTATATGAGGCAATGTCTGGCGAGTACAAGGTCTCAGTCGAAGTCTCTGCTCACTCTAACTTGGGAACAAAATGTTTCAAAGACAGGACACTGGGCCTCCGTGATGCTTTTGCACCTCACACAAAACAGTGTCAGAGCGGCTGGGTGTTCGGTGACTGCATTATTAGTTTTCAGACTGTCGTTTGTAACTACAGAAGTAGCGCGTGTTTTTGTGGATGATTTCAAAAAAAGCATATAAACAAAAATAATTTTTAAAAGTCAACTGAAATCACACCACCCACGGCTAACCACTGTTAACATTTACTGTGTTTCCTTAAATGGATACTGTTTGGTAACCTGCTTTTTCTACCTTAACAATATAACAAGAACATTTTCCAGGGTAGGAACCACATTAAAATCATTTTTTAAAGTTGCATAGTATTATAGTATTTCATTTACAGATGGACCATGGTTTATTTAACCAATTCCATATTGTGAGACATTAAAAATTCTCTCCTGCCATTCTCCTCTCCCCCCTCCCTTTCTCCCTCTTCAAGTGTCTTTTGATTTTATGATCAGTTCTTCCAGAAGCTCTCTTACAGTTACCCAGTTGCTCTCTGCGCACTCATCCAGTGAGTGCTTCCTATAATTATACTTCTTATAATACACATTCCTAGAAGTGGGAAAAGGGTCATCCAAAGCACTCAAGGCTTTGTTCTTAAGGCCTTCCGCAGAGTTTTCCCACTGCATTCACACCACTAGGGAATAGGAGAGACCCCAGGGGTCTTGCTGAAGGAACCCTGTGAAGTCATCTGAGACTCCCCTCCCCACCATTACTGGGGCACAGTTTTATACTGGAACAATTTACCAAGCCTGTCCCCTATGGAAAGTAGAGAATCATAGTTGTGGAAAACCTTCCCAGAAGGGCCTCATCTCTGCCTTATTCAACAGGGCAGTCTGCAGGTCTGCTTGCTTCTTTTGCCTCTGCCTTGTGGGATTAAAAGATTGGAAATACACTGACCTTCTCTAGGAATTATTTCCATAGGAGCTATGAGAGGGTCGTAGCCTCAAGGCAGTGGCTACTGTAAATACAGCCATCTCTGTTTTGGACAATGATGGTGAAGGTCCTTTCCCCACCATTTTCAATTCCTGGGGTCTGGGCAGAGGGAGAAGGTGGGACTCTGCTTTTCTCGGTGTGATGTATGAGGTTCTCAGTAATGCCGATATGAAAGTATTAGAATCTGCTCCATTCCAACAACAGAAAGAGGAACAGAGGCTGACCCTGACCAAAGCTGAAGTTCTGTAAGGCACTGTGCTCAGGGAGAGGTAACAGAAGGCACCAGAAAGACCAGAAAGTCATAAGAATGACCCAGCCAGAGACAAGAAACAAAGTGAGCCAGAAAAGTTGCCTGTGAGTCAAGTCAGAGGCAGGGCCCACTAGTTCAAAAACAAGGGCAGGTGCCAGAGGCTTGAGCTGTCCAGGGACAGCTTGTGTCAGCGTGCATAAGCACTATGCTTGAAAGACTCACACAGAGTCTCCACAAATAATCATGGGGTCTCTGCCCTGAGATCCAAGAAGAAAACAGACTGCCCATACAGGCAGAACCTCCAAGAGAACAAGTTCTCCAGGGTTAAAGACCAAGTGGCAGAAACGGGCTTTGGCACCTGGGATGCCAGGCAGAAGTGACATTGTTTCAGAGTTAGGCAAAATCTATATCAAGGAAAGTAAGTTCCTGGCCCAGGAGGGAATCCAGTTTTAGATTGAGTCTTGCCCCTATTTCTGTATAGTCAGTATGCTGCAAGAAAGGGGTCCTGGAATCAAAGGTTTACTCTCACAGCAAGAGCTGCTGTCTGGCCTGGCAGATATTTTAACAAAATTTGCTGAAGAGAATGAAGCAGGGCTGTGAGGGGACAGAGAGGCAGGCCTTGGTGTACCCCCGACTCATCTTCCATAATGAAGATAATGTTTTCACAATTTAAAGAAACTGATTAAAACTATTTCCTAATTTTTTTTTCATAGAATTTTGCAACTGTAATGTGGAGGAAAACAATACACAATGAAAAATTATATATTTAGTATAATTTCAATTCTGAAGAAATATTTATACATAACAGAAAAAGGCATGGAAGGAATGCACCAATATTTGAACAGTGTGGAAAAGAGCAATATGTGGATAAGAAGCAGAGTGGGGAAAAGTGGGGGCAGGGGGTGAGGAGGAGCCAAGGACAAGACAGGCCTCATATGCCCAGTGAACTATTTCACCTAGGGCCTTACCCACTGAAGTTTCATAGTACCACTATCTGGGAACCACACATTCAACACAGAACCAACACAGGGCATTGCATAGTCAAAACTATATCGTGTCTTTAGTCTACTGTTAATAGAACTGATGTTCTTTGAGCTTTTTTTTAATGTCTTATTGTCACTCTGATTTCTTGTATGATATTTTTTGGCATATTAAATTGTACTATTTTATAATCAAGCTAGATGTAGTAGTTTGAATGTAATTGCCCCCATAATCTCATAGGGAGTGGCCTTGTTGGAGGAAGTGTGTCACTGTGGGGGTGGATTTGGAGGTCTCCTTTGCTCAAGCTATATCTAGTGAGATAGTTCACTTCCTGGTGACTCCATATCAAGTTGTAGAATTCTCAGCTCCTTCTCTAGCACCATGTCTGCCTGCATGCCACCATGTCCTGTTATCATGAAAATAAACTAAACCTCTGAACATAAGTCACCCAATTAATATTTTCCTTTATAAGAGTTGCCATGATCATGGTGTCTCTTCACAGCAATATAAGCCCTGACTAAAATAAAAGTTGGTACCAGGACTGGGTATTGATGTGATAAGCCAGATCATGTTTTTGTTTGAGGGAATATGTGTAGAGTTACTATAATTATTCTTTATCAATAAAAATTCAGGTGTCAGATAATAGGGTAAGAGCCTGAGAGATCAAAGAAGCAGAGGAACCACCAGTCCTTCCTACCTGCTCCGTTCCTTCCTCCAGAGAGCTAGATTCCTCTTTGCCCTGCCTTACTATTTCTGGTCCTATTTGTCCTCAGTTTTCTAAAATCTCTGTGGTTGGCTAGTGACTAACTCCACCCTCTGACTCCAAGCAAGCTTTATTTGTCAGAACATGATCAAAATATCACACATTTCCCCCTATTTGTCTAAAAAAAAAAAAAAAGAAAAAGAAAGAAAAAGAAGGAAGATTTTAACTAACGTAGTAAAACCATATACAATACATACAATAACTATATGTGAATATATAGGAAAGATTACATTAAAATGTCCAGTTTATTTTCATTAGACAAATTCAGAGAAAATACTCCTTTATATATCCTATGTTGGTGAGTTCAAAGTACTGTACCAAATTCACTTTCCATCCTAACTTGTATTAACAACCCAAAACTATCTTTTTATGCCTCTCAACCTTATATATTTTAAACTTTTTTTGTGAGTTTCTTTTCTGAGTCTTGTAACAAGGAAAACTATAACTATCTAGTCTTGAATGCCATCAGAGACTTGAGAAGGATATAATATTACCTGAGTAAACTGGAAGTGCCAGGTAAACAACTTTCAAAATTAAGAAATGACAGAAACAGCTGGATGCCTGAACAGTCACTCAAGGTTCCTCTGTAATGTTGGGGCATCCTTCTTTGGCCTGCAGGTCTAGAATATCTGACAGACTTTTCTGTGAATTGTGATTTTTGAAGGATTTTTGTCCTGTCTTGTCTTGGCAAAGTTCAACAGTCACTTTCTTGTGTCCTGCTTGTCCAATTTGGACAGCATACTGTCAGCAGTCCAAGTAAGGACAATTTCTTGCCCAGTGGCTAACTTTTGCCACAAAGAAAGTAAACTCCACATGGAGTTTCTTAAATGCCCATCATCTTCTCAAAAGTAGATTGGTGCTGCCAGGAGCAGACATGTCTCATTGTTATGAAAAGCTTTAGGTTATTAAATATAATAAATGCCATATTCTGTAGGTCTTTGAAGTGTTTGAAGACCATTTATCTATTTAAATATATCTGTTTATGACCTTGAAAACATACCTAGCATGAGTATAAGTTTGACTATTATAGATAACTATTAATCTGTATTTCTTAACTATATATTATGTTTTTAAATGAGTTGCATAAACACAATACCTTAAACAAGTATAGAAATATGCATACAGTATAACAAAATTAACTTTAAATTTGTATCAATATACCAAAATCCATACCAATATAAACTACTTAAGATAATAGTTGTTTTTGGATTAAAGTAGATTTAATAATCCACCCTTTTATTCTGTCATTTCTATATCACCCCCTCCCTTTCTTTTTAGAACAAAATCCCTGAATCTAATCTCCTTTGGTCAGTTTTCTTTCCTGACCATTACCAATAACAATTTGTAACCAGCCCCCTTAAATGACAATAAATACCTATAACCCATTTTTTTGAATGTGGGCATAGTTTTCTAGACTACTTTCTGTTAATTGAGGGCACTGGTAATCTTTGGGGAAAACCTTGAGAAAATCAGGATAATTGTTAAGTCTTGGCTATACTATTCTGTGAGGCTGGATCATCTCAGTCAGGAGTCTAAAAGCTATTCTGGATGTAGAATTTTTAGAAAACTGTAACAGTGGCATTTTGAGATGTTGGATCACATGGGACATCTATATTCATTGGTATCTGATCTCTTTGCTCTGAAAATACATAAACTTTTAAAGGTAACATATATATCTGCATTAATACAAGTACAGACTGTGATTGTATACAAGTTAGCCAAAGATGATTTTTTTTTTTTGGTTTTATGTGCTTGAGCAGGTAAAATATACCTTACATGTCTTGTAGTTCTTTTAGGTTTATTTCTTTATGTTTGTAGCCAGGATTTCATGGTGTCTTCCTCAATCAAACCTGATCATCTTTAACTCTGAATGAATCTGCAGCCTTTTATTTCCTGTGGAAATAAAAGCAAAACCTCTCCCCCAAAGTAACACACATTTTGAAGTCAAGATATTTTTTTAAATATATAGGTTGGCTGAATCTAGCAGTTTTCATTGTCCAATGTGTCTTAGCATCTATTGCTCCTTTGTCAGCAGTCAACGAATTCAAAATCCACACAATAACATACAGTATCCAGACTCTCTGTGTATTTCCCATCTTTACTTGGCTTTTTTCTTTTATATTACTTTACCCTCTTTTTAAGGACTTTATTTTATTATTTTAAAAATATATTTTTCTTTTTTATGACTGTCTATTTCCTTTTTCTTTTCTCTCCCAAGCCTTTGTACATTTTTTTTAACACACTGTAACCCATTTAGAGGCCTATTTCCTTCTGGATCTGTTTTTACTGCATATCTCTACCTTTTTATGACCACATGAGCCTTTAAACTGCTAAGCAACATGGCTAGGACCAAAGTGGCAGCTTTGGCAGCTGGCTCCACCCTGCTCCTTTGTATGTAAGAGCTTGGCTTCATGGTGGAGGTACAGGCAGGAGCCCTGGAGAGTTTGGGAGTCCAAGATCATGAACCCCCTTTAAGTGTTTGTTAACAGGACTTCTTAAAAGAGCTGCACCCATTTTTGCCACTAGCACTGAATCAGGAAGTCACCTGTTAAAGGAGCCATGCCTCTGCTTGCTGCTTGCAAACACATCCTACTGAGAATAGGCAGTTGCCAAGAAGCCATGCTTGACTCAATTCTTGTGTGTCTAGAATCCTTTTTTAAGCTTTCTCAGGTTTTATGTGGAAATTCTTTCCCCATGTTGGGTGCCATATGTAGTGTTACTCTAATTATTCTTTATCAATAAAAATTCAGGAGTCAGATATTGGGGTAAAAGCCTGAAAGGTCAGAGAAGCAGAGAAGCCACCAGTCCTTCCTACATGTTCTGAATATGGACCTTGGGACTGTGGATTAGAAAAGCAGTTGAACACTTTAAGTGGAGCTTAATGGGCCATACTAGTAGGAGCACGGAAGACATTAGTACTGAGGGTGATATGAACTGTTGGTGTCTGAACCAAGAAGTTTCAGAGGAGAAGAATTTCAGTATGTTGCATAGAGATTGTTCTTGTGATATTTTGGTGAAGAATGTGGTTGCTTTTTGCCCTTGTCTGAAAACTTTGCCTGAGGCTAAAGTAAATAGTTTTGGATTAATTCCATTGGCAGAGCAAATCTCAAAACATATAGACTCCATTGTGTGGTTATTAATGTTAACTCTAATGAAGATTTATAATAAAAAAAAAAGAGCAAGCTGAGGAAGTAAAAATAAAAAAATGTACAATTTGAGGAGAAAAGGAACACCAGGAAGTAGAGTGGAACTAAGTCTTATTATCAAAGAGATAAACAGATTAAGAAATGGAATAAAGGTGTCATGACCTCAGGGGAAGATCCCATTCAGCGAAGTTTCCAAATTGTGAAAAGGAATTAAAGAAAAGCTTAGAGTTGGGTGTGGTGGTGCACACCTTTAACCCTGGCACTCCAGAAGCAAAAACTGGTGGATCTCTAAATCTGAGACCAGCCTGGTGTACAAAGCAAGTTCCAGAAGAGCCAAGCTGAGGCATTGAAGGTAACCATGGAAAACAGAAAGCTGATGAATATCTAATTGAAACATCTCTGAATTCAAGGCCAGTCTGCTCTACAGATCCAGTTTCAGGGCAGCCAAGCTTAGGCTGTGATGGAAAACAAAAAACTGGGGAAGATGTAATTGAACAAGGGGACCGACCATATTCCAGCCCCAGCAAGCACCAGAACTTGGCAGCTTCAGCCACATGGTTCTGGCTTTAAGGACAAAAGAAAAAGGGCTACGGAATATCCCTGCATGACTAAGGAGGCCAGGCATGTGTCAAGGGTATCTCTGAATGGAGGCCTAGAGAGGCCATTGTGTGAAGCTGTGAAGGAGAAGCCTGGATTGCTTTCGAGACTCCAGTTTAGACAAATTAAAACACAGAGCCAGAAATTTGGGTTAAAGATTTAGAGAGATCAGGGAAATACAGAAAGCCACCAGCCAACCTCACTTCACCAACTCTGCATCTTCCAAGGAGAGTGACTTCCTGTCTACCCAGGCTTATATGCCTTGCTTCTCTGCCTTCTCATTGGCTCTTAGCCTAACTACCTCACTTCCTCTTCCTACACAGCTCTGTCACTGTTTGTCTGTCTATATAGACATCCAGGTCTCTATGGTTGGTACTGGGATTAAAGGCATGTGTCACCATGCTTGGCTCTGTTCCCTAGTGTGACCGTGAACACACAGAGATCCTGCCTGCTAATGGATTAAGTGCATGTGCTGCCTGACTTCTTTGTTTACTGAAAATGGCTGGCCTTTTCCCCCTGATCTCCAGGCAAGCTTTATTTATTAATGCACAAATAAAATATCACCACATTTCAGCACAAATAAAACATCACCACACTCCATGATTTTGGAGATGCCAGAGCCATGGGATATCTGCTGAGGAAAGCTGCTAACAGGGAGTGGAACAAGCCCAAAAGAAAGTGTGTTGCAGTCAACAAAGTTGAAAAGTGTTGGAGTTCTGAAGAGTGTTTTGACATCAGACATGGAGATGGAGAGTTTGGAGTTTGACCAGCTGGTTTTTGGTCTTTCTTTGGTCCAATATTTCCTCACTATGCTCCCTTGCCTACATTTCGGAATGGTAATGTATATCTTCTCCCATTATGTGTTGGAAGTATGTGATCTCTTTTTTTCATTTTGATTTTATAGGGGATTGCAGTTAAGAGATTGTATGAATCTCAGAAGAGACTTTGAACTTTGGATTTCAGTCAAGTAACTAGTTGATTACAGTAGCACATATTGCTGAGTAATATCTGTAGAAATACAATGATTACAGTTGAGTCAACTGAAGATTCAGCTGCAGAGAGTTCTTAACCCATGGAGCAGACTCAGCCCTTGTCATGTAATCTGATTCTATAACTCTCTGATTAAACTTTCACTGGCCCTTTGAATAATGCCCCTCTCAGAAGCCAAAGATTAATAAACCAAATAAACAAAAGTATGCAGGTGAGGCATACTTTTTTAGAGCCAATAGTCAGAGAGACACCCCCCCCCAGGCACCTAAAACAGAACAAGTTGTTGTCAATGCACCTGGTTACCCATCCAAATGGGACTGTAAGACCCTGTTGTTGAAGATATCACACATTTGGTTTGAAGGACATAGAGAAATTAAGCTGAATCTGAGTATAAGTTTCCTCCCTGTTGACTAGCTTTCATAGTGCATGGAGGTGCAAACCGCTGAGAGGAAGAATTATTGGTTACCCCCATAATAGGCATGCCTAGCAAGATATGCCCACCAGTGCAATAGTGGGATGGCTATTGTGGGGGTAACCAGTCTCTATCGGATTTGAGGCTTTCTCCACAGGAGATAATTCTTGTCTCATTCTGTAAACTTGGGTAAGAACCTATGGCTGGGGAGTCCATGGGCTCTAGGAGACAACTCCTACTGTTTTTTGATAAATGAACATGATCTCAAACTGCCTTCTCTGTAAAGTAGACAACGGTTAATACAGAGAATCACAACTGCTCAAACTGTAGAGAGTCGCTGTGGAGTGCATTCAGAGATATGGAGATAGGGAATAACACAACTGCACAATAAGAAGCATCTTTAATGAAGCATAAAAGATGAGGTATGGCCAGTGTGGTGGCTCACTTCTGTAAGCACAGCACTCAGGAAGCTGAGACAGAAGGATCACCACAAGTTCAAGGTCAGATTGTGTTTCATGGTGTATTCCAGGCCAGCCTGGTTACACTATGAAACTCTGTCTCAAACAAAATTTAAAAACAAAACAGAAAAAAAGTAATAAAGAGAGAGGGGGAGGAAGGGAGGGAGGGAGGGAGGGAGAGAGGGAGGGAGGGAGGGAGAAAGGGAGAAAGAAAGAAAGAAAGAAAGAAAGAAAGAAAGAAAGAAAGAAAGAAAGAAGGAAGGAAGGAAGGAAGGAAGGAAGGA
>CABHPH010153689.1:0-17934 GCA_902168325.1 Peromyscus nudipes
TAAATAAATAAATAAATAAATAAATAAATAAATAAATAAAATGTTTCCTATCAAAAAAGAGCCAACAAATAGAAAAACTCAATGATTCTATATAAAACAAATGGAAAGCCGCTCACCAGAAGGTCTCCCTGTAATGAACAAGGGTCAAAGGCTTCTGGCTTTTTTCTTGCATAGCCTTAAATAGAATCTGTACCCAGATATGAAATTATGCCAGCACAGAGTGTTTTTCCCCCAGAAGTCACACACAGACTATGAAACCATCACTTCACTTCTATCACTACTGAAAAAGCATCCAAGTTGAAGCACTTATTAATGTCGCTCAGACTTTAATAAAGTACATGATTAGCTTTTGCAAATGAACCACCCTGTGTCTGTGGAGAAAAAAACTTAAGGCTAATCCCCAAAACAACCGACTGTGTCATGCTGGAAGTAGAGTCTGCTGTCATCTTCAGCAGCAGGTTGTCTGAAAGGAACACTGGATTGAAAGCCAGACTGTCTGGGTTTGTGGCATTTGCCTTGTGGTTGGGCTTCATGTACCTTGAATAACCCATTGTCTTCTGCAGCTTGAACTTCCCTGGCTCCAGAATGAAGATGGTGACCCTTATCCAATCTACATGGCAGGGCTGCTGTGAGGATCGCACACGGGATAACTGTGTGAAAGGTGCTTTGTTGGAAGAGAGATAATCAATGGAGACAGTGCTTTTTCATGAGTCAATGTTTTGTGACGTCAGCCTGCATGAATGAAGGTTGGGGAATGAGTGATGGATTTCTCCTGGAGGTTCAAGAACTGCACCCCACCCCCTCAGTAAATTCCTCATATGCAGCAGAATGTGGTTAGAGCCCCCCCCCCCAAAGACTTCTTAGCACCAAGGATGTTTCTATTCCAACTTTCTAAGAGATCTACAAAGCTAGGTGTAAAAAGTCCAACATGTGAAATTGTCTGGTCTAAGCGAATTTTGCCAGTAGATGACTTTAGAATGCCAAGCTTGGCAAAAATAATCTGAGAAGTTTGAGAGCCCAAATGCACTCCGTGTTCTCTCACCTGCTAGGAAGGCAGCCAGGCAAGAAGACAAGACTGAGAACCATCAGACTCAGCCGATTTTCGCGGAAGGCTCTTGTGACCACATGTTCCCTAAAGAGATGTTTCCAGGGGAAGTTGGTTGAGCTGTCTCAGGATGTGGTAACTGACGAAAACAGCACTGAGATGATGTTCCCAGTCACATCTTAAAGGCTTAGTGAGAACAATGGGTGAAATCAAGAGCCCTAACCAGGTTTGGGAGCAGTTCTAACACTTCAGAAAAGAATCTGTTCTCTGTGTCAACAGAAGACAGATGTCTACGCTCACCCTTCTTTGTGGCAACCAAGGCTTTATAGAGCAGACTCAGCCATTGAAGAAGTTGAGTGGTTTCTACACACATCAAGGCTATCAAAGTGAGCGGCACGCTCTCAGGGACAGCGGAGGACCAGGGCAGCACTCTGCTTTGTCTTAGTGTGATGACTTGTTTAATCGTTGGAAATGTGCTTTAAATAGGCCATTCTTTTCAGTGACATTTTTATTCCAGGCTGTGAGAATATTTTATTTTTCTGCTTTCTAAGATCTATAGTAGGCATTATCTGTGGTTCAGATGATTTATGTCCCAGGAGTCATCAAGGACGCTTTACTTTTTATGGGGGAAAACATGACCTTTGGTGGTGCTCCAGCTTAGAAAGTCTGTCGTGATCAAGCGGCCTCAGTTAGAAAGCTTAAAGAGGAGACGATGAGAATTCTGCACCACAGACTAACGTCATGCGCCTCAAAAGCAATGTCGTGTAGACGTAATATAAACAGGTGCTAGGACAGAAGAAGATGCTGGTAACATAAAAATGCAGGGTTTGTGCTCATAAACAAGACATCAGAGTTGGTCTGCCACATGCTAGTTCTGTCACTGGGGTAGGCTGCTTACACCCTCTATTCCCTAGTCTTCTCATATTATGTTTATTTATTGTGTGTGTGTGTGTGCGTGCATGCATATGTGTGCATGTGTGTGTGTGTGTGTGTGTGTGTGTGTGTGTGTGTGCATATGGGTATGAGTATACCCTGGTACAGGCATGTAGGTGAGAGGAAAGTTCATAGGAGTCACTTCTCTCCTCTGACTATGTGGGTCCTGGGGATGAAACTCAGGTAGTCAGGCTTGGTGACCTGTGCCTTTACCTGCTGAGCCTTCTTGCTGACCCAACTTTCTCACATTTAAAATAGCATCCGCAAAGCTCAGATGAACTCACAGAGACTAAAGGAGCACGCACAGGTCTGCATCAGGTCCTTTGCATTTATAATAAGGCTTCCGGGTTAGTGTTTTTATGGGACTCCTGAGTGTGTGAACGAGTGGGTCTCTGATTCTTGGGCCTTCTCTTGGGCTCTTTTCCTTCTGTTGGTCTGTCTTGTCTAACTTTGATGTGACAGTCCTTGATTTATCTTGCTATAATTTATTTTGTTTTATATTTCATGATGATCTCTTAGAAGCCTGTGCTTTTCTAGTGAGAGACAGAAAGAAGAGAGTGGGTTCAGATAGGAGGGGAGGTGGGGAGGAACCGGCAGGAGTAGAGGGAGGGGAAACCATAATCAGGATATATTGTGTGGGAAAAGAACATATTTTCAATAAAAAGAAAAAAATAAAATAGAGATGTTAATAGTAGATACCATGTCAGATTGTCATAGAATTTGAATAAAATATTGTAAAGCATTTAACACAGCCGGTGACATGTGACAAAATCCAGAAGACTTATCACGTGACTACAGAAACAAAGACTAAGTACAATGACAGGGACAGTGACCACATATAAGGACAAGCATGCTTAATTTTAATTCACGTATTTAACTCGAACACCAACTTCATGAGGTAACTATGTTAGCATTCCAATTTTGCAGAAAAAGAAACCGAGGGACAGAAAGGCCAAGTGACACATCTTGGTTTCCATCACAGAGCTTGGATCAGTCCAGGCAACTCACAGGGTTGGGGGGGGGGCGTGTCACAGTTTATCGTAAAAATAAACACGTTTATCGAATCGCCGGCTCTAGCCTCGGCAGTGGGCATCGGTTGCTCTACAGTCTTACTTGCAATAGCTTTATCATTTCGTTGTGTGGTTGGGAAGGAGAGCATTAGGGAGGGATGACAGGGACGAGAGTCTGTGCAGCGTTCACTCCCACACTTGAGAACAAAGGACCCGATGCAGACGCGGGAAAAGTGATATGCGGAAGCGTCAGAGGGCTGGAGGCAGAGGCAGTGTGTTCCGGTCTCTGCCTTCCCTCCTGGGGTTGGGGGCACACACTGACGAGGCATCTGGACACGGGGCGCCACGCCCATTCCTCTCTTTTCCTTCTCCGTGTCTTATTCCTATTTTCCAGTGCCAGACCCCTCCTCACACTTGACATATAAACGCTTAAAAAAAAACTTATAAAAATTTAATTAATATTCAACTTTCGCCGCTTTAGAAAATTTTAATGACTTGCTCCAAATGTTTTTTCCTCAGAGCACAGTTGCTTAAGTATCGGTTGCTTTGGGTCTTGATGCTTACTCCAGATTCATGGAATCTGAAAACTTGATCTCAGACTTTTAAAGATGTGACAGCTTGATTATTTTACAAGGCCAAAGCCCTGGTTCAAGTCTGTAATTTTCAGAATCAAAACTGTTTTCCCATTGATGTCGACAATTTGAAATGTGTGGTCCACAGCTGCTTATGGGTGGTTTACAGCTGTTGCTTTCTTTGTGCCCAAAGTCACAGAGAGTCCAAGAGCTGATCCCCGTGGGACTGTTATAAATACCATTCTCATTTAGACAGCTTATCCTTCAGCTAGCCATTTTATGGATATTGTGGTCATGCAGCATTCCAGGGGGCCACAGGGCACTTTAGCAATGACTTACTACTTATCGTTCAGGTTTTATAAAACAAGTAACGTATTCCCATGCTGGTAAGATAGAAAAGGGCCCTCACATAGAAAAAGTAGATGCCAGAAACTGAGAAAAGTTTACACAAGCCAGGATAAAAGAAAGGAAATTCTTTAGCATACAAAGTGGTTCATTTAGCATCAATGGGCAATATGAACTCTGCAACTCCGTGGGGGCAGTTCCCAAATGTTGTTATTGGAGAATCAGAGAAAACCCTTTAGCGAGAAGCAACCAACTTTTATCGTGCACGAACATCGTTTTGGAAGTGCTTTATTTGATTCTGGGATTGATGGGGCTTGGCAAAGCTCTTAGCAGGTGTGCACTGGAAAGGCCTTGCTATCCTCTTATGGAAAGAAATCATTACCTCAGCCTCGGGAAGTGAGTTGGCACACACAGTCAGGTAGGTTACTGTGACGAAAAGACATTCTGTTGGTATTTTATTCTTTCGCTAATGTATCTCTGAGGTGGAGCGAAAGTGGAGACTACCCTAAGTGTTTACAGCTTTTTGATCTTCCATTTTGAGTATTTTTATTCCTTTTCATGCCCCCCCCCCCCCCCCCCCCCCGCCCAGACAAGGTTTCTCCGTGTAGTTTTGGTGCCTGTCCTGGATCTCGCTCTGTAGACCAGGCTGGCCTCGAACTCACAGAGATCCGCCTGGCTCTGCCTCTCGAGTGCTGGGATTAAAGGCGTGCGCCACAGCCGCCCAGCCATTTTGAGCATTTTTTAAATTTAGTTTTCAGTTGTATCATTTAATTCTCCCACATTGTCATGTCCTTCCTCTGTTGTCTTACCCACAAAACAGTTAAAACAATAGCATCGTAGAACTCTTGTAAGGGCAAAAACGTATTTGTAAATGGTAGGATTATGATTTTTAAAATTAGGATTAATATACAATGGCAACTACATTTAGGACACCATGTGACAATATGATAAAGCCCTGAGGCCTATTGTTTTAAAGAAGGCATTTCTGAATTACAAGCTGTGGAGAAGAATGGTTGTCACGTTGAATAGTTACACGAGAACAGTGAAAATGTAAAATTTTACCTTTTTGATAGTGGCCATAGCTTATGGATTACCTCTGACTACAAAAGCAGATATAGGCATTGATATACGTGACTAACACATCAGACATGGACATTGATGATGTAAGTGACTAAAATATATGAATGTCTACCATTCTGAAAGAATCTGACCAATGATAATAAAACTTGAGGAAATAGACATTAGAAAATGGAAGGTTATTGCCCTTCCTTAAATGTCCTGAGATATAATTTCACCATTCATAATCACAAGATAAAACATCTGTGACATGTGGAAAAAAATCACAAAAATCCAATTCTGTAAAACCTTATAGGAAAATTTTCACATAAGTAGATGGAAATACATGTTGCACTTGTAGATAAATGCTCTATCTTGATGTAAAGAAGAAGCTGGTGGTCAAAATGTACAACTATCACACTTGCCTTTAATTATGAAATGCTGCTAAGCACACTACCTGGGACACCACAGTTCTTATTGAACTCAATTGGTTCTTTCTTTCATTGGAATTCACAGGGGTATATATAGACACTGGGATGGTGACCCAAGTGATCTACCCCTGCATTCAGGAGTCTATGTGATTCTCCTGTGACAGAGATAAATACAGGTATAAATTGATGGCAGACAGTGATTCCAGACCAAAAATTTAGGCAAGGTTCCTGTGATAACTTGAATGATATCTATGAGGACTCTGAAAGAATCGCCAAGCAAAGGTGCTCTGGACAGGAGGAACAATTAATATAAAATCAGAGATGCATTAAAAATATCATTGCTTGCTGGAGAGTGGTGGTACATGCCTTTAATCTCAGCACTCAGGAGGCAGAGGCAGGCAGATCTCTGTGAGTTTGAGGTCAGCCTGGTCTACAGAGCTAGTTCCAGGACAGCTAGGGTTGTTACACAGAGAAACCCTGTCTGGAAAAAAACCAAACACACACACACACACACACACACACACACACACACACAGAGCTCATCTTCTCAGGCATAATTAATCAATTGCCACATAGCGATTTCTCTGAGCACGAGCAGTTTAAGTATCTTCATTGATCTGAATTCTCACCTCCCTTAGGGACCAGTTCCTAGAATCCAGCTGATCCATCCTTGCACTTCAGAATTCATCATCCCACTCATTAACAAGCAGAGCCCTCTGGGCTTTACCAATGCAGTCCTATTCCCAGGGGTGGGAAGAGAAGAGCCTTTTCGTCTTTTCAAACCATGTCTTCTGCAAGACATTTTTGTGGTCCTGTGAAAAAAGGGAGACTGAGAAATGTGTTTCGGGTGGCAGGGCTGGAATGAGGAATGGGAATTGTTTTTGCCTTTTACACAACGTCCGGAAAGGGCAGCGAGAAGTTAAAAAAAAAATTGCATCAGCATCAGTGTTGGTCAGCAGGCTTGGTGTCTAACTAAAGAGGGCCACACACAGGAGAATGTCTCATGAGCCAACTCTACACAGGCAGGCCCCCTTGCCAAGAATAACTACAAAGTGGCGAGTCACATCAGCCAAGCCCTGTGAACCCTGTCTGGCAACTTTGGAGTCCCAGCCAGCATTTGTTAAAAAGTCACTCTGTGAACTAGGTCCCTAGATGTAAAGCCACGGGAAGACAATGGCTGCCGAAGAAAGGAGAATCAGTTCTCTTCAGGGACAGGTTCCTTGGATTTTCTATCCTAGGTTCTCACCCCCAAACACATGTGCATATGGGCATCACTAAATAGATTCCATAGGTTGTGTGTGATACACACATACACACACACACACACACACACACACACACACACACACACTGAATTCAAGAGAATGTTGTGTTGGGAGGCAAATACAGGAGAAATTGGAGGAAGGGAGGACGGGGTGGATGAAAAATATCACTTTCAAGAGGGGACTACCTTCCCAATAGAGAAAGCTCACTTTGGAATAAGGTCAGGGACTCAGCTCCCTTCAGACAACTTCCAAAAGAAAGCTTTGACAAATTCTGGAAAACAAAGTCATTGTTTAAAACTGATTTCTTTTTAAAGAAGCGAAGCGGAGATTGGGGTTCTCACAACACCCATTATTCAGGGAATGTCTGTCAGCTGGAAGCAACGGATGATGCTGTCACAGGTAAATGCTCCTTGATCCTAAGGATGTGACTGCCTATCCTGGTGCTTCGAGAGCTTTGTCTTCATTTGAATTTGAGGTGGAATAAAGAACTTCTGGATTTGTCCTAATCCGCTATTCGCAATTGGCAACTCAGAGCAGTCTGTTTATCCATCCACGTAAGTGTTATAACAGGATTAGCTCCTGGCTCCTGTCCTTTCAATTAAGTGCCACCAGAAGACTCTTTTGGGACGGAAATGGCTCCGTCGGTGTTGGCTTTCTCTCTATTACAGTAGCAAAACAATGAAAGGCAATAAAAGGTCACTTTTTCTGACCTGCCAACCTTTCTAGTACATTCATATTCCTTATCCAATTCAGCGGCATGCTGGGAAATTTACCTAACTCTGAGAGCCAAATGTTCTGGAAATCCTTAAGACTGGAGTAGTCGCAGGGAGTGATGTCTTATCCGGGATAAGCTCCAGTAATCAGGTTTTGCAGCCTCGATTGAACCCTTAATAAAAAGAACGAGTGTGTTGGATCAAATCTCTTTTCATGCTCAAGGGACTTACAGCCCTGCCTCTATCTCCCTGTTACTCAGGACGTTGAGCCTCTTACTGGGAGCCTGCATAATACTTAGAGATCCAAGGATGCTGGGTGTCAAAGTTTGCACAAGTACGTTTGTTCACGGACCCAGGTTTATACAGACCATTACCGTTATTATTACCCATGATTAAGCATAGAAATTGCACCTAAAAGACTTCACTCTCTGGAGACCTTTGTCCCACTGATGACTACGCTTCATGAGGCTGATGCTTCTTTCTTTTACATACTGTTCTCGGCTCAAGTTTGCCTAGTGCCAAAAGAAAAAAAAAACTTTCGGGGTGGGGGTGGGCAGAGGAGGTAGGATCCAATAGCCAGGAACCTAAGAAAGGATCACCCATGGGCTGTCTTGCCTGGCAACAGAGGTAGTCATTAAAAGTATTCAAACCTTGACCTCTGACTCAGTATGAGCCCCAAAGAGGCAGATATCCTGTCCAATCACCCTCTTGCATCCCTGGTCCCCAGTAAGTCTCAGAGAACCTGGGCTGAACCTTACCCTATCTATATCTAAAGTGACACCCTGTGATTTAGCACAAATTCTACCATTTTGGTGAAGGCGCTTCCTGTAAGAATTTGGTTTCACTAATTTCCAGTTAGTGCCCTTTTAAAAAAAAGTATAATGAAACCACAGATTTCCCTTTTGTTGATGATTATGCCAGAATCCAAGACAATTTTGGGTTAAAACAACTAGTCCCCTCAACTGAAACAAAAAGGACACAAAACTAAAGATTTTCCTTTTAGTCCTAACAGGAGAGAAAGGATGTAGAAGAGAAGAAATAGGAAAGTTCATGTTTGGATGATGATTCTGTAACTTCTCATCCAGCTGTGGTGTCATGCTAAAAGCCTGACATTGTTTATCTATCTCTCTGTCTCTTTAACTCTCTATCTCTCTATCTCTGTCTGTCTGTCTGTCTGCCTGCCTGCCTAATCTATCTATCTATCTATCTGTCTGTCTGTCTGTCTGTCTGTCTGTCTGTCTATCTATCTATCTATCTATCTGTCTATCTATCTATCTATCTATCTATCTATCTGTCTGTCTGTCTGTCTGTCTGTCTATCTATCTATCTATCTATCTATCTATCTATCTATCTATCTATCTATCTATCTATCATCTATTTATTTATGTGAAAACTGGTTTTGCCAAATGGTAAATACATCTGGATCTGTGCCAGGCAATGACTCCTGCAAGAGTAATAGGAGAAATTTTAGAGCCAAACAGTTCAGTGGGGACCACGGAGGAGGTGTTTATTGAGAGCCTCACTGCCGTCGAAGACACCTCCACAGAAGCTCTCGGCTGCCGGGAACACTGAGGAAGATTTGCAAGTTCCCAACACGTCTGTTTGTGACAGCGCTTTCTAAGACAGCAAAAGGAAGACGACAAAGGCAGACCACAGGAAAAGTGGGCGTCGCTCTTGTGACTGACTGGCTTTCGAAAGGGCCAAATGATGGGCTCCTGTGCTCTCTCCCTGGACATCACTCAGCTGTTTTGTCACAAGCCAAAAGCGTCCCCTCTAGGAGAACCCAAACAAAGGTGGATCATATATTTAAAGGCATTCCTCTGTGACGGTGGTTCTCAACTTCCTAATGCTGCAACCCTTTAGTACAGTTCCTCATGTTGTGTGACCCCCCCAATCATAAAGTTATTCTCGTTGCTCCTTCGCCACTGTAACTTCGCTACTGTTATGAAACCGTAATGTAAAAACCTGATGCGAGACGCACAGGTTGACAACCACTGCTCTAGATGGACCCTGAACATGGAGTAGCCTCTCAAGGAGAAAAGCCTTGGGAACAGAGCCCATGACCAGGTAGAGTAGTTGGAATGAGGAGTGGTTTTGGCACATGGATCTACCACCACTTTTTTTTTTCCTATTTGGAAAAGCAAAACTAGACAGCTACTCAGCAGGGATTTAGGCTGAGTTCACGGAAACGAGGCTCGAAATTATGAGTACGGTTCTAGTGGCTGCGTAGGAAGGCAGCAGCCGTAGGTATATTGTATAGAATAATTCTACAAAGAGAGCTTATTATTTTTAAGTGGTCACTTGGTGAAGTGCACTGCTGACTGATGTAAGGTTTTACAGGTTCCATTTATTCAAACTCTACACATTACATAATGCGTGCATATAGATACACACATTGTAGACATATTCTCGCAGCATTTGCCATTTATTATCTCTTGGTCTTGTCTGAAATGGTCTGGTGTCGTTTGCTGCCTCCATCTCCTTTCCCATGGAGTTAGGCTTGCACATGTCTGTCTTGCAAACAGCTGCTCACTAAGGGAAAGTGAGGAATTAGGCAGCTGAGGTATGGCGGGTATTAACTCCACCTCTTCAGGAGTAAAGGGGGCAGGTATTGTACCCTAGGAATGAACAATCTTACTGTTCTTATGAATGATTATCTGGGTGTCATGGCTAGTTTCACATCAACCTGACACAAGCTAAAGTCATCTGAAAGGTGGGAACCTAAATTGGACTGACGCCGTAAGATCCCTCTGTAAGGCATTTTTTAAATCAATAATTAATGTGGCAGGGTCCAGCCCATCTCTGGGATGGTGGCACTGGATGCTATAAGAAAGCAGGCTGAGCAAAGCCATGAAAGCAAGCCTATAAGCAGTACCTCTCCATGGCGTCTGCATCAACTCCTATCTCCAGGTTCCTGGCTTGTTTGAATTCCTGTCCTGACTTCCTTTAGTGATGATCAGCAAGGTGGAAGTATAAGCTGAAGGAAACCCTTTCCTCCCCAAGTTTCTTTGGCCATGGTGTTTCATCACAGCAATGGAAACCCTAACTAAGACCCCGCATAAGTCTGGGATCTCTCCTCTCCCTACTCTCATGTATTCTGATGTTCTGGGTTTATAACTCAAGGATAAAAACATTAGCAAGATGGTTATAAGGCGTCTTACAGGCTGCATAATACAACTGCTCAGAAATTCAAGTTTGAGAAGTTGTCAAGCAGACTCCAAAAACAGATGGCAATCATGTCTTCTTGGATAGACGTTTACCAGGGCTCTGGGAACAAGCCTGTGGGTTGAGTTTTACAGTTCCATTTCATAGATGAGGAAACAAAAACTCAACTAGTTTCTGGTTCTTAAGACTTGATTTTATCTGAAACTTGGGTTGAACTTCAAAGTCTGAATGTTTTTAAGGCACACACACACACACACACACACACACACACACATATGTATATACACATGTGGTACTGCTAAAAACTTTCATACAGCTTTTGCTAAACTAGAGTTTCTAGTATGTAATATATATATTCTAGTATCTAATACATTATACATATATATACATACACATACATATATATGTACACACACACAAGCACACTAGATACTAGAAACTCTAACTTATCAAAAGTATACAAGTGTTTAGTAGTGTAGCATAAAAGAAACTAGCATCATAGATCACAAGAGCCTAGGTTGGGGAAGCCAGCTTCTAGACAGAATTTTGTTTGTTTGATTTTAAAACTTATGCCCTGTTTCTTGACATTCTCCCTCTCAATATAAAATATAATAACAATTGATCTAAGGGTTAACTTTTATTTATATTAGTTTTCACATGCTTATGTGATTCACCTAGTCCCAGGTAAAGACACTGGTAGAATGGTGTCTGGAGCCAGACCAGGAAAGATAGCAGTGTTTAGCCAAGGGATAATTCGGGTTTTCATCTGATCCTTCTGTGCCAAGTTAAAGAATTACTCTCTTGGCTAAACAAAATAAAGAATTTTCTCCTACAAGGTAAAGACACTTGCGGTGCTTATGGTTTTGCCCATTTCTTTTCACTGGACTTGGATAATGTGGGTTTTCACAACAAAATTACTTGTTCACTTGTTCAGTGAAATAGAAATGAAAATCTATTACACTGGTCCCTGGAAGTCAAAACAAAGAAAAGAACAGAGCTGGGGTTGGAGCTCCTTGAAAGAGTAGTTTCCCAACATGCACAAACCCTTGGCTTGGCTCTCAATCTCTGCTGAAGTGATGATGTTTATGATAATACTAATAGTAATAATAACATTGATTAATTAATTAATAAAGAAGAGAAAAAGGAAGACTGCTTTGTATTGAAAGACAATATTATAAATGGATGAGAGTTTATTTTTAATTTCAGTGTTTATTGACAGAATAGTTAACAGAAATTCTTTATGCGATCTTTAGAGAAAAATGCCAAAATAATGTTTGAAACATGAATAATATTGAAGAAAATCCATAAAAAGAAAATTTTTGAAGCAAGGGTTCCCCCTTAAAGCCAGAGGACAGAATTCTGGGCTGAGTCTCTGGGCTATTTATTGCTTAGTACTCAGTGCCTAGAATAGTGCAGCACCCCACAGACAACCTAGACAGCAGATATCTGTTCAAGGAGTAAATGGAATCCCCTTGCTACCTTCTACAGATTGCAGAAATGATTATTTTTCACCCATTTTTCTTTATACCCCCAAATTATCTTTGAAGTGGCTTCATTTCAGGGAGAGCTCAGGCTCATGGGAACACATGCTCTGTTTCTTACTCACGTTTTTCACACTCAAATCTAACCAGGAATTTTAGACCGGAGCACAAGACAAAGACACCTTAGCTGCCTCAGAGCCTTGCTAGTAGAAACCCTGCTACAGGAGCTATTGAAAAAAAAAATCTGATTCTTGATTGGAGAAGACTATTTGGTTGCCAACGACCTGACTGGTCTTCAGTGGTTAGGAGGGAAGTTTGGGTGTACTTTGATGACTCAGCTGTAAGATGGGAAGTAAAGTTAAAGGCATCTGGGCTAGTGAACCAGGAAGATTCCAGGATGTTCCTGGTGCAGTGGTGATTTCTGTATGGTACTGGGCTTAGCTGGTCAATGGTATTCACATAGATACCATTCAGAGCCACTCTCAACTGATGGGACCAGTGTTCTGTGGATCCAGTTGCTCATAAGTTATGTGGGTTTCATTGGCCCGACCACAGTTATGACTTAGCAAGAGGTGCACATGTGTTGTTCTTTGAATTTGAATCTGAAAGGGGACGTGACTCCAAAGGTCATTTGAGTATAATTGGGGCCATGGAGTTGACCTTTCTGAAGTGACTCTTAGGGTCTGTAAGCGATAGACATCTGTTGTCTGCTGAGGCAATAAATAGGCCACCCAACCATCTACTTCGTAAAAGAGGTTTTAAACAATTGGAGCTCTTTAAATAATGTTATCTTAAGTTCTAAATATTGTTTGCTTTGCAGAAACTAGTAAAAAAATGATAGAAGACTGGTTAGGTTACCAGCTGCTCAGAAAATATTTACTGAGCTATACTAACTTGACCCACAAGTGTACTGTGCAGTGTGGAATCTAGCTGACTAGAAAAGACAGACACTAATACAATGGTTCCAGAGAGGTGCAAGCCAAGTTTTGGTGGAGAATTCCGTGGCTAGTTCGTATGACAGATTGGCTGTGTTAAAAAAAAAAAAAGTCAGCTGGCAGCAATGTGTGCTTGTTTTCAGAGACATAGTGAGAGATGGGCACTGGATGGGAGCACACATTGTCCAAACCAGCCCCAAATCATGCAGTCGTGAAGACAAGATCACGATGTATTTTATTGTTCTACCAGCTACAACATCTTGGAGGACAGCTAAACACCTGTCCAAAGGCTTCCTGCAGAAGGTAATCCTATTGCTGACTGGGAGATGCACGGATGTCTTTATACATAGGGAGAAGGGGAATTCTTAGCTCCAATGTACTACTCCCTGAGGATGGGGTTATACAATATAAATCGAGGTATAGGGGAGGGAGAAAGATGGGAAACTGGGAAGGCTCCTCTTCAGGCAACGATATTAGAGTCCCGTCATGTCAGTGGGGAAAAGGCATGCTGTCATCTCTCCTCCCACCTGCTCTAGCTTGAACTCGCTGCCAGACTCTAAGCCAGACACTTCCTTTTTTTTTTCTCCATAAATACAGAATAGTACAATGGTAAAAAGCCAATTATCAGGAGACTGCTAGAATACGGGTTCAAAAGGCATCCCGCTCGTTTTCTAGCACTAGTGGCTTTAGGCAAATCCATTGACTTTAGGTCTCTGACTGCACTGTGTGTCTTCATTTCCTGTAGCTCCAGAGGCCAGAGAACAGTGGTGACACAAGACAGTTTTCCCTAAGCTCCGGGGCTCAGCCCTGACATCCCTCTACATCATGAAGCCCCACATCTAATCTGGGTTTCTGCAGGGATGCTGGGAAGGAGAAGGTCATTTACAAGGCTGTGAAACTTTAATGGTATTGGCCTAGAGCAATGTGGAAAAGGAAAAAAGAGGTATATTTTAGTGTAAAAAACAGTGCTTGGTCTCCTGGCTTACAAAGGGTTTCTGTTTTCTCCTTCCTCTGCCCCCAGCTGCACCGTCCCACACCCCCTACAGATGCTGCAAACCATATGGGATGCTTCAGGCAAGACACTTTGTTTTGGTAATAAACCTGCCTTCAGGTTGGATTCACGATAGCTTGATAGCTTGCTCAAGAATTTCCACCTAGCAATCAAATAAGTAGCTCTCCGGGAAATTGTTCCTAGGGCTTCCCACAGAAATGAACGAATTAGCCGAAGATTATTTCAAAAATCATATTGGCAGACAGGGTTTGAGGAGGGAGGACAGACCAGGAAGGTGGCTGGGTATCATTTGGAGATGGAAGCGTGGAGAAGTGCTGTCCAGAAACAAGAGCTCTTTACTTGACAATTAGGGACAACCCAGGGGCTTGGTGGAATTGGGAGGGAAGGAGGGAGAGAGGGAGGGAGGGAGGGAGGAAGGTTGCTGCTGATGTGGTCTCAAGTTCAGCTGCTAGATGGCCAGACAGATGGGCAACTCCATAGGTCATGAAGACAGTAGCTGCTTCATCCTTCTGTCCCGCACAGTATCCAGACCACAGTGAAAAGAATGACTGGGATATGGAAGGATGCTCTAAAAATTATTTTTTCTTTGTTTCTCTCTTAGTCTAGTGGCTTTAGGCAAACCCCAAATCCCTCGTTTGACCTTTCTGTAGCTTCAATTCTCACAAAGTTTTCAGGCCTTATTATATTTTTAAACTGTGTTCTTTTAGCAATTATTTCATCTTCTTCTCAGACAGGGAAACTATGCAGATGAAATGTCAAGAGGAAAAAAAAAACCTCACACATTCTATGGTAGAACCACGGCTGGATTTATAACGATGAGTTGTGCTCATGAATCTGTTGCGTGTTCCAAAGGGAATTACAACTAAGAGAAATGGTAAGAAAAAACAACAACAAAAAAAAACCAACTAAACAAAACAGTGAAAATTTTTTTATTGTAGATCAGGAAACAAAACATTTTTGTTGTCATATGTAATTTTATGGGCTTGGCTAAGAGGTTTTCAAGAACTCTAAAAACTAATAACTAATATTTTTTCTTTTTTAGTTGGTATTTTACACTCTATAAATACAAATTTAACCACATAGTATAAAATAAATATTTTATACATATAAAATATCTGTCTAGATACTTTACTTCATATGTGTGTCTGTCTGTGGTGATTTGAAAAGACCACACAAGGAATTTGGCCTGTAGCTCAGTAGCAAAAAATTAAAAAAGGGTGGAGGGAAAACTAAGCAATGAGATCAGCATGCAGATTTTCCCTTTTGGTAACACAGATCCTGGCATTACAGCACCAACAAAAAAATAAATACATGTTTTCAGAACTTTTTTTTTTTAAACTTCTGATGCTAAATACACTATAGGCATCTTTCAATGCCTCTTTCTGACAGGTCAGGCTGATCCATCCTTTCCAAATGATCAGGGGTTCTCATATGGAGTATTGTGCTTTGTCTCTAGCAACCAAGCTAGTTTTGAGGGATGCTGCAAACATCTTAAGGCCACGCTTTTAAAGAACTTCTTGGTCCCTTGCCATGATCTACATGAGTATCCATCATGGAGACAAATCTATAACAGAAAGGCTTGTTTCTGAACAACGAGGATGGAAGAGGTAATACAGAGAAGTACGCCCTGAGGAGTGATTGTGATATTTTCAATCAATACGCCCTTGTAAGCCTTCTGTAAATTGACTTCAGAAAACAAAGACTTGCTTCTCAACACACCACTGTAGTTTCTGATTTGTCTTTTGTTCAGTCATTGGGGGTAAAGGGTTGCTGAACCAGTGGACTTATGACCTGGAACGGTACCCATGAGGGATAGAACAATGCTCTGTCACATTGCTCATTATCTTAGATGACTCTGTGAGAAGAGTATCTAGCTCATCATCCTGGAACTTTAAGGTAGGGTAGAGAACAAGCATTGGGAGGTTAGTTTCAACTGAGTGTGAGACCCTGTGACAAGTTAGATGGGAGCTCATGCACTTCTCAGTTTTAACTCTGGCTCACCTTCTGGTCCATTTTCCTCTATTATCCCCTTAGCTTTCCTTTAAGTCAGTGGTTCTCAACCTGTGGGTTGGGACCACCCCCCCACAGGATTTGCATATCAGATATTTACATTATGATTCATAACAGTAGTAAAATTACAGTTATGAAGTAGCAATGAAATAATTTAATGGTTGGGGGTCACCACAAATGAGGAAATGTATTAAAGGGTCACAGCATTATGGAGGTTGAGAACCAACTCAATTGGTAAATTGGGTCTTCTATCCTACACAATGTTTTATTGAGGGCTTTCATTTTTATAACATTTTCTCCGAATCGATGTTTATTTTTAATTATGTATTTGTTTTCTTTCTTATTTCTGTGTATGCTACCAGCATAAAAATCCCACAAAGACAAGTAAAATGTGTGCTAAAATTATAGGGGCCAAAGCAATACTTCTAAGAAAAGGGTTAAAATGTATGCTATAAATGAAAGAACAAGGGTCTCTGCCATAACAGGGATCATTATAACTGTAGATTTTAAATTAAACAGTGCTAGTGTTCCTATGTTTAATTGAATATGCCTTGCTCTTAATTGGGGAGTTTTAGTGTTTGTACACGAGTCCTGGAAACTTCATCATTCATATTTTAAAGTGCTATTTTTTTTCTCATGAGATGCATATCCTCTAGGTGATAGTTAAACATTGCCATCTTCCCCTAATATAAGGGACATTTTTAATAGCCACCCTTCTATGGCTTTGTAAGAGCAAGAAAAAGCACAGCACTGATGCTTAGTGCAGGGCAGGAAAAGCAGTTCTATTAAGCTTTTGACCTAGTTTCTCTCAGTTCCTTCAAGGCAATTGAGGAGCTCTCAATTGAGTGCAATTTGCCAGTGATTACTCCATTGTGAACCACTCAGAGGCATATGGATGGGGTAGGTTCCACACATTTCTCTATGGTACATTCATTTACTTAATATTCGGTCTTCCAAAGATAAAAAAGGCCCAACCCAACACGAGTGAATCAGCTGTGAAACAGTATGTCATCTTACAAGTGGTATTGATTGGAATGGAGGTCAAGACATCTTCAATGATGAGATGAAGGTTTATGTGGCAGGGTTAGGAGGGTTTTCGTATATATAGTATATGTCTTTAATTAAAAATAAAGGCAAGTTGCAAATGTAGTGATATGCACAGTTGATTTTTATTAAGCTGTAAAGAAAAATAAAAATCTGAAATTCATAAAATGAATTAACGTGGAAAGCATAATATGAAGTGATATTACCCAAGCTAAAAAAAGAGACATGTGCATGAGTGTGCATGTGTGTTTTGTGTGTGTGTGTGTGTGTGTGTGTGTGTGAGAGAGAGAGAGAGAGAGAGAGAGAGATAGATTGTGGTTGTAGATGTGCCTAAAGCCTAAAAAAGTAGGAGAGACCAAGGGAGGATACAAAATGGGTGAAAAAAGGATAGAGGATGTGGTGATATATTGTGTACCCCAGTAAAGCTTACCTGGGGATCAAAGGACAGAGCCAGCCACTAAATTAGACAGGGTCAGGCAGTGGTGGCACAAACCTTTAATCCTATCATTTGGGAGGCAGAGATCTGTCTGGATTAGTTCAAGGTCACACTGGACTACATGAGAGAAACAGAACCAGGCAGTGGTAACACACGCCTTTAATCCCAGGAAGTAATATGGCAGGACACAGAAAGGTATATAAGGTGTGAGGAAACAGGAACTTGCTCTCTTAAGGCTGAGGATTTCGTAGAGGTAAGCTAGTGGCTGGCTGTTCTGCTACTCTGATCTTTCAGCTTTCAGCCCAATGTCTGGCTCGTTTTTTTTTTATTATTATTATTTTATTATAAGACCTGTTAAGATTCGTGTTACAAGAGGAAATTGGGCAAAAGGGCACAATGAAGATGAAAGAAGAAAACAGACTGTGGAGGGGGCTCGCAAGGAAGGATCAGGAGAAGCAAGAAGTAGAGGAATGGTTATTTT
>CABHPH010153690.1:5168-31866 GCA_902168325.1 Peromyscus nudipes
TGTGGTGTACTGCCCCTCCACATGTGGTATACTACCCATCCACATGTGGTGTACTACCCCTCCACATGGTCCCTGCATTCACACAACTGGCAGTTAATAGCAATAGGGTTGCTTGGAAGAATGGTGCAAACAGAAGGCCAGTCCAATGTCAGAGTTCAAGGACTGGCATGCCCACAAGGTATACCAGATCCTGAGACCTCCAATCGCTCCATGGAACGTAAGTGTTGTGGCTCCGGTTGGAAGTATGAGTTAGTGCTGAATCCCAAGGCTTGCCTACAGCCAATGTCTACTCTAGGTAATTAGAAACAAGAGACAAAAGGAGAGTGAAAACTCCATCCACATAGGAAACAGTTTGCTGGACCCAAGAAAGCCTAGCTATAGAGACATTTGTGTGTATGAGGTGTGTTCCTGGGGGTGCGATGAAGTGAAAGATAAATCGTGGTACAATATGTTTGGAAAAGGGAAAAGAAATTTATCCAGAGCCCCAACTCCTGAGAGATCAGAAGGTAGGTGCCTACGTACAGAGGGAGAGACAGAAAGACAAAGACAGAGAAACAGAGACAGAGATAGAAAGACACAGAGACAGAGACAGAGAGAGACAGGGAGAGACAGAGATAGAGAGAAAGACACAAAGACAGATAGGCAGAGAGAGACTCAATCCCTTTCTAGGAAACCAAGTTAGAGAAGGAAAAGCCTGTGGACTTGGGGGCAGGCGCAGCTGCCCGTAGGAGGTTTGGGGAGGCCGTTGGAGGCTCTCAAAAGAGAGTTTCATGGGAAACCAGCACAATGAGCTGATAGAAGGAGGAATGCCGGGAGAAAAGGACAGAGGGGCAGGCTGCCACGAGCGCTGCTTGCCTGGCAACGTCCCAAGGTTAATCGAGGGGCACCAAGCAGACTCTGCAACATTCCAACACTAGGGAGGCGGGTTGAGCGGTTACCACGGGGAGAAGGGGCCTTTCTCTGCCCTCCGCTGATGTTCCTTCTGGAACATGAGTCCTACAAAACTCATAGTGGGTTTCAGGGTGGGGCGTCCATTCATCCTCCAAGCAGACAGTCCTTTGCTGGCAGACAGGAAGGACATCAGGACCTAGTTCAGCCGTCCTTGAACCCTGAAATGACAGCAGTCAGGAAACCTCGGCACACAGAACTTCACAAAGTCATCTCCACCACAGAAGTGATGGACATTTTTTAAAGTGCGTGAAGTGAACAGGAAGAGAAGAGGAAGCAAGTGTCAGAGGCATGGAAACGAGGCGTCTACACTGTAGGAGAAAATGGAGATACTCTCAGAGCTCGTTTTCTAGGATGGGAGGTTGACATGAACAGAAATACCAGAATCTTTTTATATGGTGTTACTACAACCCAAACCCACATCTCCACGTGAACACACAAAGCAATGAACTGTACAAACACTAGTTCAGAAGACATACGCGTGTGTGCCAGAGCACGTGTATGGAAACCCACATATCAAGGCAGGACACTCTGCATATAGATTGGTACTCAGAATCCCGTTTGATCACCACATATGCATAACCTACAAAGCCCACTCACTCTACAGCCACTCTGTGGGCAGGTGTGGCACTCCCCCAGGTATTGTCGGGCTCATAGACACTGAACCACAGTTCAGGTGCACGTGGGTTGTCTGTGGTCTGTCACAACAGAACTCTCAGCATGGGTGTCCCTAGAACACGCTTCCTTTCTTGTCTGTCTGACTCCTGTCCCAAGAGCATTTGCCCCCACAAAATAAACCTTTTTCATGCTCGCACGGTACCCAACATCTAGGTTGACGTGTACAAACTCATCTTCATCCTGGTTTGTAGGGTACCCAGCTCCCCCAGCTACAAATGCTAAGGAACAGCCACCAGCAGGTGGCACCATCAGGAGCCTCTTGGAACCGGGAGTGGGATTAATGAGGGACAAATTACGTTTCTAGAAGGAAACCTGGTCATGCCAGTGGGTGAAAAACCCTCTTTACCGTGCCAGAGCCAAGCCTGGAAATGAATTTGTCAGGCATTCAAGCTAACGATGACCACTCCCAGGAGGAAAAGAGAGAGCACAAATAACAGCACAGAGGGAGGGATCAGAAGAGCCATTTCTGTGTGAGCCGTTGGGATTGGACCACGCGCACACATGGGTTAGGTCTCCACCAACACATGAGTGCCACACTATGATGTTAGGCAGTTATCTGTGTGACAGTGGATGTGGGTAAAATAGGTGCATATAAACTTGAGAATGGAGGAAGACCGTGTATACAGTTCTGCAGGTGCTGCCACGTAAGATGAAACAAAGCAAGCTAGAACTCTCCCAGCCACACCAACCACACTGTGCAGACCACAGTTGTTAGCCTCCTCCCACATATACCCCACCTCACACACTGGAGTCACACACACACACACACACACACACACACACACACACACACACGATCATAACACCCACGCAGACAGGTGCTGTGCTGCCACATACAGACCTGCTCGCCCACACACTTTCGCACATATATACAGGCCCAGAGAGAACCTTAGGAATACATATAATTGCCACAAAGACACACACTGCTCTGCATGAGCAAGCACAGGTGTGTACTCTTACACATTTGGTGCTGGATCTGAAAATTCCCATGCCCTCACACCCCGGAGAAATTGAAAAAGAAGAGGCTCTCCTATTTTGCACAGCATCCTAATTTCTGAGCCTCTGGGGACATGAGATATATGTATAGACAGTGAGCCTCCTGATCTCAGGAAAGGGGGAAGGGGGAGACAGAAAGGGGCAATCTTCTATGTACCTGGCCTCCGAGTCCTGCCAGCTTCCTCATCGTGGTAGCCAGACCTCTACATCAGCAGGAAAACCCCTAGCATTTCCTCAGAAGTGAAGTCTGGAACCCTTACTGCATCCAGAAGGGGATGTGCAGTCAGGACTGATCCAACCTCTGTGGTTAGGAAGGCTTATACGCAAGCCAAAAAAGTGTATACCTTCCACAGCTGTTGTAAGCCACAGGGCACCCAGACTAATGCCTGGCACATGATGGGGAGGTGCCAGAGGTGGTAACACCTCATATTCCTATCACCGTTAGCTCCTAGACCAGGAGAGGAGCAGTCTGTACAAAGCATACTAAATAATTTGGTGACACAGCACATTATGTTTCAGGGCTGTAAGCCAGGAGACTTGGCTTGCCAACCCCTGTGATCCAGAAAAACCACCTTCCCCATCTGAGTCTCAGTTTCCCCTTTAAGGACCCAGATAGTCATAATAACAGCACTTACTCAAATTGAGCTTTCCACATGCCAGGCCATGTCATAAATACTTCACACAAAATTAATATCTGAATTCTCATGACATTCAGTGGAATGACCTATTATTCTCTCCACTTTACAGAAGAAGAAATGAAAGCCCCTGTCCATGACCAGGTACATGGTTGGTGATGAACCCACACATCCATCAACAGAATCTGTGTTCTTAATAATGACACTGCACTATCTCCTTGGTGGCATGCCCTATGCATCAAATGACATCATGGGTATAGAAGTTCTTTGAAGACTGCAAAGCATTATACAAATGTGAAGATAATATTGTTATGCATCTCAGCCGAGCTCATGGATGAGTAACCGCATAAAGAGTGAGAACCACACAGAATACAGGAAGCAGGATGGAGATGAGTACCATCTGTGACTGGCACACCGTACAGAGAAGAGAGAAATGGGTAAAGAATGGGCCAAAGGGGGCCCATGAATCCTTGTGTGGCTTCCGCCTCTTTAGTCAACCTATCTCTGCTAGGAGGTCAAACTATTTTTCTATTAAAAAGAAAACTTTCAAGTCACCCTAAAATCCTCCTCTTCATTATAACCATTCCTCAGCAGTCTCTTTTCCCTTCTGCATTTCCTGCTACCACTTTTCAACCAAATTACCTAGAACTCAATAGTCCCAGGACAGCTCTCAGAAGTACGGTCAAGAGGCTTCAAAGAGCTGGAAACGGTGTCTCTAATGCTCCTAAGACGAAGGCAAGGAGCCCAGGAAGGTTGTTGCTAATTTCATGAGAGAAATGAAAGCCTTGGCTTCCGTTCTTGGTTCTCAAGCTGATTCATTCCAGTATGACCTACAGGTTCTAAGAAGAGACTCACTTGCTGTACACAAGGGCAGACTCCATCTCTTTAGAGACACATTTCCCATCCTACAGTGGCTTACACATAGGACAGAAAGGTCATGACAGGAAGGGTAGATGAAACACTGCCCCCACTTCCTGTGTTCCCCACCCCCCTTTATGTCCCAGAATCCCTGGCAACCTTCCCCGTGGGTGCTGCCCCTCTTCCCTCCCCTCCTTGCTGATGAATGCATTAGCACAGAGTCCTTTGCTTGGGCTCCTCGAGCTGGCAAAGCTATCTCAGGCATTTAGTGGCAATGGCTGTGAATCTGTCACCATTAGCAGAGCAGTGAAGGCACCAACCATACAACGTGGCTCTTGCTCCTCTTCCAGCTCCTCTCACACTGCTCTCCAATATAGTGTAGGGGGTTAGGGAGTCCCGACTGTATTGGAGAGGAGTGTGTGTGTCAGAAGATCCTGTTAGCACACTGGAATGATGCAATGATACAGGAGGCGAGGAGCGTGGCCTTCAGTCCCTAGCACTCCCTGGGGAAATCTTCTCTGAGCTTTGTCCTGAGACTAGTAAAGGAAAGGGGGCAGGGCAGATGTCATGCACTAAGAGAAGAAGCCCTTGGACTTCCTGGAACTAGCTTCCCCTACATCCATGCCTGGCTCTGCCCTGGGGCCAGCAGCCCCCCATCGAAGGCGGTGGTCCCAGTCCTTTGCATCAGCTCCTGTACCTCTAATTACTCTTTACACACTCTGGCGCCAGGCCCTCCAACCAAATTACAATTGATTCTTCACTCCTCCTAGATCAATGCCATCGACCTGGCACAGAGAGGACAAATCCAAATTCAGCTTCTGGGAAGCTAACAGCCCAAAGCAAAGCCCAGCAGAGAGAGAGGCCTGCCCCAACACAGCGTATGTGCACTCACTTGTCTAAGAAATACAAGGATGAATATGTGCACCAGCAGCTCTGGACCTCCATGTACATGTTATCCACATGCAAACAGATACATGGTTCAATATACACCCTAATCACTCTCATGTCTACCTACATATATACCCAAAAAGCACACATACACATGTTGTTAACTGGGAGAAGAGGCACTTTGGGGACCACAGGAAGCATGCTCTCGCCAAGTGATGCACAGAATTCGATCACATCCTAGCCTTCTTCCCAGCTACCCTCAAAGCTTCATGCTCAGGAGCACACACTATTTGTCGGTCATGGGTAGGATGAGCCCAGCATTCCAGGCCTACCTCTGAGCAGAAGCTTTTCTGCAAGTTGTGGTAGACTCTGGTCTTCCTCTTCTGGAATGTACCTTGCCTGCTCATCTCTCTGTGGGCATTGGAGCGGTGATATTTTGGGTATGCTCTAACAAATAAAGCTTGCCTAAAGATCAGAGTGCAAAGCCAGCCACTAGTTAGCCATAGAGGCCAGGCAGCGGTGGCACATGCCTTTAATCCCAGCACTTGGGATCTCATGCGTTTGCCCCCAGTACTTGGGAGCTACACACACCTTTAATCCCAGTGCTAGGGAAGTTGAGACAGGAAGTGATATGGCTGGGTGGAGAAAGGAATATAAGGCGAGAGGAGACAGGAGCCCAGTCTTTTTGACTGAGGAGTTGGCAAGGTGAGAGGTGGCTATGGCTTGTTCCTTTGTCTTTCTGATCTTTCAACATTTACCCCAGTATCTGGCTCCAGGTTTTTATTAAGACCAATTAGGATTCAAGGTACAGTGGGACCTGAATGCCCAGCCATTCTCTACCAGGCAGAAACATTATAAATTCCAAGATAAGAGATCCTTGAAAAACATCCCAAGTAGTTATAAATGGGTAGCAAACCTTACAGTAGCAATCTGGGTCAACAACCACCAGCCCACTCCTACCCAGCACAGATATGGAACTCAAGTATAAAGAGAAAGCAGGCTGGAAACCCACTCAATAGTGCCCAGGTGGTTGCCTGTGGCCTCTGACTATATTGCTCTGGCTGGCCCTGTGGTCAGTTTTGTTACTCTTATAGATGCACATGCACACACCAATGGCTTCCTTTAGTCCATTAGTAGAACATCATAAATGGAAAATCCCTTGGAGATTATCAAGTCCTTCCTGCTCACACACTCTCAATGTCTAAGTTTCCTTAATGACGCTCTCAAAAAACAATTGTCTATCTTAATGAACACAGACACCATGGAGAACGGTGATTGTCTGTATGTGTGTGAGCCTGCATGAGTTTATAGTCACTATATGAATGAAGACACTCACAGGGACCAGAAGAGAGCATCAAATCCCCTGGAACTGGATATATAGGAAGTTCTGAGCTACCATGTGGATGCTGGGGACCGAACCCCTTCTTCTGCAAGAACAGTAAGCACTCTTAACCACTGAGCCATCTCTCCAGCCCCAAGACTGGAGATGTTTGTCAAGCAGTTAGTCTTCAGGATGAGCAGGTTCAGAAATCTCTCAAAGCAGAGTCAGTTTCCTTTGCCTGGGGTATACCAGTTGTCATGAAATAGAGAGTCACTGTAAATCTAAATGGTGGGTGATCTTATTGAAACTGCCTAAAGAAAAGGCCTTTTTTAATTTTTTTGTACACTACCCTATTTTCCAAATGTGACTGCATCGAGGTGTGTGTATTGGGGGTGGGGAGGCATGGTGTTATGTAGGTGATTGTAGCCTCCTGTACATATAAGAAAGATCTCGAAAAAGTCTGAGATGTCTTTCAGGCTACAAAAGAGCCCCATTTATGTTTCATGTCCAATTTTTCCTCTTGATTTGTCTGAGTAGCAGTAAGGAAATTCATAGGTCTCACTATGCCTCACCTCCCCCCACAATAAAATAAGTTAATAGGATTCCAGAAGACAATATGTTTGCAGAGAACATTCTCAGTGCTGGATAGGCCCTAGGACAGTGGTTCTCAACCTGTGATTCATGACGCCTTTGGGGGTTGCATATCAGATATCTGCATGTCAGATATTTACATTACAGTTCACAACAGGAGCAAAATTACAGTTATGAAGTAGCAACAAAATAATTTCAGGTTGAAGGTCCACCACAACAGGAGGAACTCTATTAGAGGGTCACAGCCTTTCGGAGGTTGAGAACCACTGCCCCAGGAACATCCCTAAATCTTGGTACCCACATAGAAAGTGAAGATCTCTGGCCTTGTAATCTCACCCCTCATTCACATAGAATTTTGCAACCCATCCTTGAAAGCTGAGGACCATCAGACAGCCTAATGGAAATTCTCATACCCTACTAGGTGTAAGTGCTTAGAATTAGGTTTCTTGCCATTCATCAGTTCTTCATGGACCAAAGCAATTGAGAGTTCTCATGGAGAAGAGACACGGGGCTCTGTCATCACCACTACCCCATCATCTGTACAGAAAGGCTAGAAAGCATTCCCAAACCACCTAATTCAGCTAACTGCATACACTCCCGCAAGATCTAAAAGTCAAGGGGGGGTGAAGAAATGCTTCCTGCAGCTTGAGCAGTTGATGACGGCTTTCGGGGTTGGGACAGTCTTTTAGGACAACGCAGTGCTCACTGTGTATTTTCTAAGTTTCAAAACAAGCTTATAGCAGCCTCTGGATCTAACTGGCTAACCCCTGAATTCTGCTGTCTCTTCTCCCACCTCCACAGCTCCAGGAAAGGCTTCTCAATGGCCAGTAGCAGCTCTAATCCAAATGCACATACCCCAGTGGCATGCTGAGTTACAGTTTCCCCAATCCTCTGCTGTTTTGGAAGGCATCCTTGTCATCTCAACCCTTGACCTACTTCTGTCCCAGCGATGATGGCTTAAGTCTGACAATTCTGTATTAAACCCCTTTTTTTTGCCACAGCTACCTAGAGAAGAGTCTTCTCCTTCACTGAACCTTGACATACAAGGTGCAAACTGAGCTAAGAACAGTTTACGGTGTCAGCCCCACTCAGCAGATATTTAGTGAGTGCTAAACATTTCACTGGGCCTTGTAGCTATAGTGACAGTGCAGAGAAGCCATCTCTGTGGCAGACAATTGATGTCCTCACATGGTTTGGAGAGGAAGATAAAGACAGAGGAGGGAGAGAGAGAGAGAGAGAGAGAGAGAGAGAGAGAGAGAGAGAGAGAGAGAGAGAGAGAGAGGCACAAATAACAGAATAACTGCAGGTAGTCCCCCATTTACCATAGTTACATTTCAATAAATCTGTTGAAAAATAACAATAATATCGTAAGTCAAAACTGTATCTATCCCAGCATGGCAGTGCATTGCTACAATCCTGGAACTCAGGAGGCTGAGTAGGAAGATCCTGAGTTCAAGGCCAGTCTGGGCCATATAACAAGACCGTCTCCAAAAAAATTGCATTTAATACACGGAGCCTACCAAGTTGTATAGCTTTGCAACACGTTGCAACATGGGTTTATACCCTCGTCACTCCCAGTATCTCTAAACATTATCACACTGTATACTGCTATCCTGGGAAAAGATCAAAGTCCCAAATGCAAAATACCATTGCTACCCACAGTATATGGCTTTTACATCATCGGAAGATCAAGAAAAACCATCCATTGAACCACTGCTGCTGGGGACTGTCTGCATTTGTCTCTGGTCAGTTTTCACAAATGCAGAATTCAAAGTCGGGGTTCATGTTGTGGCATGTGGGCTGATATCAGGAAGCACTTACAGAAGTAAGAAAGCAGAGTGGAAAGGGGAAAGGCAAGCGATGTCTCTGTTCTGCTCTCCTGCGGAGTTCTGAAGCATGAACAGCCCCACAGACATGGCACAAGCTGAAGAAAGGGTCTTTAGTAACCTCAGCATTCAGTCATGGCTATGTTATGGGTCACTTGGGTGGGCGCCCATTCCTAGGCATTTCCCTCAGGGAAGACCACAGCTGTGAACAGTAGCACTGTACTCTCAGAGCCACTGGGGAAGGTAAGGGGACCCAATAAAGAAGCCTGGGGGGCAGTCTGACTGCCAGAAATATAAAATAGCAAATGCACTACAGGATTGCTGGGCAATGAGAACTGGACAGAATGGGGTCAAGGGAAAGAGCAGGTTCCTAATGTGCCTTTCTCCTCCATTAGCTGAGCCAGAGCTGAGGGTGAGCAGATTCCCATCAACATGCCACACGGCCACAACAGAGTTTGTTATGTGTGCAGGTGTTTGGGGGTTAATAATAAGCTTATTAATTAAGCAACATATAGCTGCAGGGTGTGTTGTTTTTTTTTTCTCGTGTGCCACAGAGATGTTATTTAGGCAGCCGTGAATTCTGAACCATGCACGGGACCTATGAGCCACTGACAGGCCCGTTATTGACACACAAGGGAGCATGGTAGAGAGAAGACATCTGGAGTTATGTTCACAATGTATGATCACGGCATCCAAAAGGCCCCGGGTTGTGTCTATTTAGCATCTCCCAGGAGTCAGCAAGTGCCTGGCACCTTTTCTTTTCTTTCTTTCTCTTCCTTTCTGTTTATTTGTTTGTTTACTGGTGAGGGGAATTGAACTTAGGTCCTTGTATATGCTAAGCAAGAGCTATACCTCTGCACTACATTTCCAGCCTCCGTTCCCTCTTTTTGACCAGCCTATAAGGAGGCCTTCTGTATCCCATTCCGGGAGGTAGCACTGTCTTCCCCTCAGAAGAAAAGCTTTGTGCAGGGCAGCCTAAGAAGACCCAGAGCCAGAAGCAAAAGAACAGGCTGACCACCTTCAGGGAGACCTGGGTACCCTGCACTCCAGCCAGGGAGACCAACACCACAGAGACCTGCTGCCCTGGATTGTCTTTCCAGGGAAATGATGTCACAGTCATGTGCTGCCTGCCTGGTTATGAAGCACCAATCTTGTCTCTTTGAAAATCATCTCTGAGGCAGAAATCCTGCATCCCAGCTCTCCAGTCCCAGCATACCTCTGAGACACCGGAGCTGTTGCATCAGGAAAGCAGACACTTGGGCCATTCTGCAGAAATCTGTTTCTCTCTCCTCAGTTTGCTATCCCTGCATTTTCTACCATGCCAGGAATGAGCAGGTGAGGATTCTTCTCAGAGTGGAATTGGGCCCACAAGAGCATCTCCTCTGACCAAGAAGAGTAGGGACAGTAATAGGGTCCAGAGACTCTGTCTGGTTTTGGATACATTGGACCAGATCAGTGAAACAATTGTCTGGTGCCATTGTCCCCAGCCAGACCTGGCAGGTGTCCCGCTCCTGTCCTGAGAAGACAAGACACTGGTGGCTCCCTGTTCACCTGGCTGGCATTATACATTGTCTTAATTTGCTGCATAAACCACAGCTAAACTGGCTGTTCTTTACATGGTGACCGCTGAGCTGGATCAGTAAGAAAGGGTTATAAAAGAATGAGGAGTAGTCTCACAGAGTAGCCACTAAAAAGTGAAGACTCAAAGTCAGGAGAAGAGGGGAGGAGAGAATCCAGGGCAGCGGGTCACTGTGGTATTGTTCCTTCTTGCTGGGAAAATGGATCTCAGGTGCCAGGGACCAGAGACACGGATGGCAGGAAGGTTGCCAAGAAGAAGGGAGGTGTATGGAGCAGATACAAGCAGGCAGTCTGCCTGGCTCGAGTGATTGTCCCTGCTAAAGCTCAGGGTAAAACTCTGCTTTGATTCCCTCTCATGCTCCTCATGTGTTCCAGGAAGTTCCTTTAGGACATTGCTCCTCTCACAACAAACACTTCCTTGGCCCTACTCCGAAGACTTCAGAAGTGCTGTTTTAAAACCCTGGTTACATCTGGGGTTTTATAGAAATCAAGATGCCCATCCCATTATCTCCAGAGACTTACATATCCAGGCTGCAAGCTGCCTCCTTTTCCTATGCTTTAGTCATGTTAGCATAGAAGATATTGCTGGCCAAAGACCAAAAGCCCTGTATGCCTAAATCATTGCACCATGACCACTCTCAAGCTGCATTCAGCCTTTGTATTGTTCCTGCAGACATATATTCAGGCTTACAACGCCAGGTCATGACATACTCTGAACGTTTGTGTTGCCAGCCCACAATGGTCCCTGATGAGCAGGGTTTTTTTCTGCTAGGACTGAGTAGACCCAGGTGTCTTTCCATCCTTCTCTCAAGTTCTACACCCATTTGAGCCAAGAGCAGAGGAAATCCATACCAAAGTACCACAGGGAAACAGAACCATTTCTTTTTCAAGCCCAGAGCCTAGAGCCCCTGTTATGAATCCATAGGTCAGCGCAACTTACCAGTAGGAAAGAAAAATATTCTAGGCCACCAAATTCTCAAGGACAGGTACCATGCTTTAGTTTAAATCCTCCTTGCCATTGTCCCACAGAAACTCATCTATGCTCCACACGTGTGTGAAATGAGGGGAAGAATAAGGGAGCAGTGAGATCTTGAGGCTCCCTTGCATAACAGAGCTGGGTCCAGCTGGGTCTAAATGTGGCAGAGCGCCTGGATTCTCATCCTCAGGGTCCCCTTACTCTCACCTGAGCTAACAATAACAGAGGGCCAAATTGCTGCCGCCGTGGGAAGCTGAAAATGGTGTTTCCTGTGGGTATTATTCTCAGACTAATGTTGTAGGAACATAGCTCTGCCTGGTGATTACTATATTATTATATATTAATCATAGGCTAATGATACACACTCACCCTCTTTCTCTCCTTAGTCTGAGCAAGTTTCCACCTAGATCCTACTGCACCTGCTTGTTCTCCTTCTACCTGTACCCAATCCCACTCTCGGTGACCAGCCCAATCGTCAGCAGCCCTTTTACATAAGAGGGTCATTGTCTTGTGTCCAAGAATAGGATATAGAGTTCCCCAGGCTTGTGAGTACAAATCCTTGATATTCCTTAGTCTTCTTCCTCATCTTCAGATGGCAAGGTCTAGGAGGTAAAATGAAGTCCAGAAGGGGTGGGGGCACATCCCTTTAATCCTAGTACTTGAGAAGAGAGGGTAGGATGATCATAATAGTGAGTCCTTCATAGCAAGTTCCAGACTAACTTAGGCTCTATGATGAGATCCTATATCAAAAAAAGGAGGTGGGGCAAAAACATCCAGAATGAGTGGGAAATAATTTTGATGGTATCCAGAAGAGGAAAGTGAAGCTTGCACAAGCTGGTCATCTTGGGCTTGTTAAACCACATATTCTGGTTTAGTGTGACTTGGGGTCAGGTATTTATTCACTTAATCAGTATTTGTTAAGACTTTACTTAGCAAATACTATATCAGATAACATGAACAAAGCAGACAAAGTCTCTAACTTAATGTCAGGCTTCAGGGTCATAAAACTGAAGGGAAGATCTGAGACCCTGATGGGGAATTACTTCAAAGGAAAAAACAGCAGCCTTGAAAGAGAAAGCTCCTCCCTGGTCCTAAGGAAGGTAGGGTCTCACAGGAAAGGCATAGAGATGAACTCAGCCCAAATGACCAGCAAAGAGTGTGCATTGCAGAGGGACTCACAGAGTCAGGGGAGAGTCTCTGGGTGTGCCTGCATCTTTCCAAGGGGTCAAACCCTCATCTGTGATTTGTTTTGTCTTTGAAAGCCTGGACATTTTTTCAAGAGCCCTTCTATGCCACAAATTCACAGTCCAACCAGGCCATAGAAAATGCCCCTATATGTGGTACATATAATATCCTTTGCTTCTGTGACCAGAAGAAGCAGATGCTGGTGATGAAGATGCTGGAAATAAGAAGCTTCAAGGTAGGAGAATGGGTCACTGGTTATATACTGAGCTCAGACCATGCCAGTTTATTTGCAAGGTATGAGAACATCAGGATTTTGTTTGCCCTACTCATCTTTGTGCCCCCAGCCAAGCAATCTACAATGTGGTTACTGGTATACATGGCTTTTAAAGAATCCCCTTCCCCAGGGCTAAACAACAGCAAATCAATGGAGTGTCGTTCACAGTACTAGATCACAAAGGCATTGTGGCTTCTGCCTTAGTCTCCTGGATTGCTCATGTAAGGAAAAGCCATTGCCATGTCATGAAGACACTAGAGTAGAATTCTAGAAGGGTCTGTGCACTTGGGGACTGAGACCTACCACCAAGAGTCAGAACCAACTCATCAGGGTATGAGTGGCTGGTATTGGAAGCCATGCCCCCAGCCATATGAGCACACAATGCTGGAAACAGCATCCCTAGCCCCAGTCAGGCTTTTAGATGATGGTGGTCCAGGCTGAGATCTGATTATAGTATCATGAGGCACCCCCAGACCAGGACTGTCTGCTGTCGCCACTCTTGGATTTCTGATCCATAGATACTAGGAAGTAATAAATGGTATGGTTGTTTTAAAGGAGAGCAATGGTATGATAGTTTAAAACTACTAGGTTTGAGATAATATGTTATACAGCAGAGATAACTAATACATATTCCTAGCAATAACAGTTTCTGGAACACAGGATATATTCAGAAAATGTTGGACGAATGGTGAATGGATAGGATTTCCAGCAGGACTATGAATCAAATGTTCTGACTACTGATGAGAGAGTGAGCATGGCCATAGACAGGGAAACCAACACTCAAAACCTAGAAGAAACCAAACCTAACCTACAAACTTCAGTATACAAGAAATTTCATTTGTTCCTTTAGTAAATGTGTATAAAGTATTAGAAAGGGCTTACTAGACAAACTAAATAGTGTGTGTGTGTGTGTGTGTGTGTGTGTGTGTGTGTGTGTGTGTGTGTAGGGGGATGAAAAAAGGGAGGAAGGAAAGGAAGGAGAGATTGATTGGCTGGTTGACTGACTGATTTTTACGGAACTGGCTCATGCAATCAAAACAGCAAGTCCAAAGTCTGCAGCATGGCCTAACTGACTAGAAACCCAGAGAAGACACCATGCTGCACCTCAGGGCTCACAGAAGATCCCCTCTCCTTTGGGACAAAAAAGTCTTCATTCCTAGTTAGTTAGTTAGTTAGTTAGTTAGTTAGTTAGTTAGTTAGTTAGTTAGTTAGTTTGTTTTGACAGGGTCTCTCTACATAGCCCTGGTTGTCCTAGAACTCACTTTGTATACCAGGCTGACCTTGAACTCACACAGATCCACCTATCTCTGCCTCCAGAGTGAAGTGCTATGATTGAAGGAATGGGTCACCATGCCTGCCTGTCTCTTGTTCTCTTAAAATATCCACTTGATTAGATGAGACCCACATCATGGGTACTACAGTTTAGGTCTTGAATGTCCCCCCCAAAGCCCATGTACTGAAAGGCTCTGTCATCAGCTTGTGGTATTATTGAAATATGGTAGAACCTTTAGGAGTTGTGGTCTTAATGTTCTGGAAGGTCTTAAGGGGTCTGGAGAGAAGTTATGTCATTGAGAGCACACCCTCAGAGAGGCCATCTGGATCCCATCTTCCCTGTTCCTCTGTTCTTCCTAGTTGCCATGAGATGAGCCACCTCCCACTCGATACCTTCCTGTCATGAAATACTGTATCGTCACAGGCCCAGAGCAGCAAGACCAAGTGACCACAATCTGAAGCCAATGGTAGTTTCAGAGCCAATGGAAGTATTTCCTATTTTGAAGTTGATTATCTCAGGTATTTTGTTGCAGTGCTGGAAAGCTGAGTAACAAGGGAGTAACAGCTTTATCCAAAGCCTACTCATTTAAATATTGATCTTGTGTAAAAAATAGCTCGTAGGTAACATCTATTTTAGCTTTTTTATCAAAATCTATGCATTGTGGCCTATCCAAGTTGTTACACAAAATCAGCTATTTTAAATGTCATTGATCAGTCCCAGACATTGAGATTCAAGAGTAAACAAAGATGCATGAAAGCCTTTGATCTACTGGAGCTTCTACAGTCTAGGTGAGGGGAAACAATTACACACAACCAAATGCATACATAGTATGTTGCTAGTACTAAGGAGGAGCTAAAATATAAATCAGACAAGATAAAAGAAAGTAATGAAGGCTGGAGAGGTGCTTTAGGAGGGTAAAACACTCATCATACAAAGGCGACAACCTGAGTTCAAAGCTCCAGAACCCACGTAAATCCAACAGTGGTACACATCTGTAATACCAGGTCTCTGTAGGAGAGATGAGAGGCAGAGACAAGAGAATGCCTGGAAATCACAGGTCAGCTATCCTGGTGATGCAATAGCAAACAAGGAGAGATCCTGCTTCAAAGAAGGTAGGAGGTGAAGACTGGCACCCAAAGATTGTCCTTTAACTTCCACATGCAAGGCATGGCACACATGTGCCTTTTGGGGACATTCAAGATCCAAACTGTTACACCTTCCGTAATGAAAGCTGGTTTCATACTTCCTCCAAAGAAGAGGGAATTCTGCTGACAGACTCGATTTGTAGCATCGTGTCTTCCCTAGGTCTCTGGTCTGTGCTAAAGACTTTGAACTTGCTGTTTCAATAGCATGAGCCAGTGTGTGTATGAACACACAAACACACACACACACACACACATTAGGTCACCTCTGAAGAGAACAGAGGAAAGGTAGCCGGTTTCCCAGCCTTCCTCCTACCCGGAGACAATCAGACGCAGAGGGGAGTCAAGTCAAGCAAGGACTCATTTATTATTAGGCAGTAAGACTCTTTTATAGCAGAAAACCTCAGAACCCTAGGAGGAGGTGGAAGGAACCAACCCATCGTTTAAAGGTCACCCTATACTTATTTCTTTGTTTACAAGCTGTTTATGTACTAACATCATCTCCTGATTTTTGTATCTAATCTCAGTAAACAACTTGGGCTAACTTCCTCTCGGCACCATTTGTATCTGATCTCAGCATAAACAATTTGGGCTCCATTTGTCTAACTTCCTCTCGGCACCATCTTTGAAGCTCATGTACGCCCCTCCTACACACACACACCCCCCACAATAATGAAAAGAAAGTAATGAAGGCCCTTATTTTATATAAGTTGGCTAGAGGGAGATTGAGAAAATAACATCCGTGGAGCTGAGAGCTGAATGTATCAAAGAAGAAAGTCACATGAATATCCCAAGGAGAAACATTTGAGGCTGAACAAGTGCAAAGACTGTTGAGGAGATGGTTGGGGCTCTGGCACTCCTCCCAGGCCATCTCATTCCTCATTAGGGCATCACCCTCTTCTGGGAAGTTTTCCTTCCACCTTTTCCAACCCCATCTTCAGCCCTCCAAAGAGATTTCAGAAACAAATCCAGGCAGGAAGTCTGTCTGCAGGCCACTTCTCTTGGGGCCACACAAGTCTCATCTCCGTAAACAGGTGGACACAGAAGGAAGGTCTGATGGATTCCACAGAAAAGTTACTTTTCCAGAAATGCACAAAGCCTCAGAAAGGGCACTCTCCACTCCCAAGGGTGGGAGGGTCTTCAGACAGATTTGGGTGGTGAGAAAAAAGAATGACAGAAGGGAAGCAGGAAACATCTTATTTTCAGAACTTCCTGCTTTAGGACAATACATTCATTTCCCAACAAAAACTAGGAAATTTCTTCCCTCAACCATAAGCCTTTCTCTTCCCCAAACAGTCCAAACCGGGTTGGCAAATCAGAGTGGAGAAGGCAAGGGAATGCTTGTCCCCTCACAGACTCAGAAAATGGGCCAAGAGCTCCCATCCTGGTGCTCCCCCTACTGCACCCTGACCCTAAGCCTGTATTTGGAACCATGGAGGCTGACAGGGAGGCTTCTAGAAGCCAGTCTCTGAGAAATATGAGGTCATGGTGGGTTTCAAAAGCCCATACCAGATCTAGTCTTTCTCTCTCTACCTCCAACTTCTGGATCAGGATATAAGCTCTCAGCTACTGCTCCAGCACCATGCTTGCCTTTCTGTTGCCATGCTCCCCATCACCACACGTGCATGTACCAGGGCACATGCCTGCACACACACACACACACACACACACACACACACACACACACACATACAAAGCAGTCCCAGGCCTTGACTCACTTTAATCCTCTTGATCATGGACTCACCCTCTGAAACTGTAAGCCAATCCCCATTTAAATGCTGTATTTTATAAGTCTCCTTGGCCATGATGTCTCTTCGCAGCAATAAAAAGTAACTAATACAGAGCTGCGGATGGTGCACAGGACAGCAGACACAGTAGGATAAACAATGTGTGTTCCAAGGACGGTTCCTGGTGCTGGCCAGAGGGCAGGCCATGGTGAGGAAACTGGCTTCAAATGAGGGTAGGAATTGGGTTCATGCTTCCATTCTGAAGACTGTATAGAGAAACTTGCATCCCATTTCATAAGTAATTTTAAACTTGAAAGGCTTTTTTCCTCCCTTTGAGGCAGGCTCTCAAGTAGCCCAGACTGACCTCAAACTCTTTATCCTCCTGCTTCCCCTTCTTAAGTGCTGAGATTATGGGCGTGTAGGATCATACTGTTGGAAACAGAAAGTTATGAGGGTCAGTTGATGTTTAGACAACATGTGCTGATATGAACATCCAGTATGAGTCAGCTAAAACATGACTGACTCTGGCCATCCAGAGGTGCTGAGTCAGCACAAAATGGCTGCCACCAAAAGTTCAGGAATGCCAAAAGTAAACAGTAATGTGGTCTGTTATGTAGCTATTCCTAAAAGAACGCCACTTTAGTGTGGGTTTTGTATAAATATAACTTTGAGATCAGCAGGCAAAGTCCTTTGACTTCACCAGACTGCTTATATGTGTTTGTCTGCAGGTCTGTGTGTTTACCTCTGTGTGGTCCGTGTGCTGATCAGCATGAGTGCCTGTGCCTTGAGTCCATGTGCCGGTGTGTGCCTTGGTGCCTGCCAGCGGCTTCCTTTCTAATGGCCTCTGCCCAAAGAGAATAAAGTATTTCTCATCTGCCTGTGACTCCTTGAAACCTCTTCCACCCCCGGCCTCTCACGTTCCTCCTTCTTTCCTGGCCCCAGAGCTTAGACCTCACACGTGCCCTGCTTTAAAAATTCATAAGCAGGGTCATATACCTATGAATTCTGAGAAAAACAACACTGGCATTAGCAGGTGGAATAGTCAGTCTTCATTATAGATTTAGAATCACCATGGAAACACACCTTTGAATTCTACTGAAAAGGGAAGATCCACCATGCATATGCACCATCTCATGGGGTGAGTTCTGGGAGTAAATAAAAGGGATACAATAAAAAGAGGAAAATAATCTAAGCACCATGGTTCCCCTCTTTTAGTTTCCCGGATGGCTGCAATGCCAGCAGCTGCCTCACACTCTTGCCGCTGTGGCTTCCCCACCATGATGTACTGTACCTTCTAACTGGGACCCAAACTACACCATTCCTTCCTTAAGCTGTTTTTGTCTGGTATTTTTTTTTCATAACAACAAGAAAAGCAACTAATACAGCAGAGTATGGGGTGAGGGGAGATTCTAGTAGAGAAAGACTAGGAAGAGGGAACTCAGACATTTGGAGTCCAGATCAAGGGTGCAGGCTGCAAAGTGTTGCCAGTCCCCACAGAGGCAACGCAGCAAGGCTTGGGAATGAGCGTGCAGACAGGAACAAAGTTTCTGATGGAATACCAATGACTGAGGGTAACCAGACAGGGTGGGTGTGGAGGTCGACAGCTGAGGCATCCGTCTGACTGGGAGGGTGGAAGAAGCATGTTTGGAGGAGAAAGCTCAGAACATTACTCATGGGAAGGCAGTGGCTATGTCTGTCTCATCCTCACCTTTCACAGTGGGCCACACAGAAGATGCTCGATATCATCTGTGAACCACGCGATCAGATTAAGAAATGCGAAGTGTTTATTATTATGGTTTGGATATGAAGTATGCATCATGCATTATTCCTTTCATGTGTGAAAGCTTTGGTTCCCACCTATTGGATCAATTATTGAGAAGTGACTGGGTCATGAGGGCTCCGTCTTCACCAATGGGCCAATCTATTGATGAGTTTATGGCCTGGTAGCAGTATTAGGAGGCAGCAGGGATTGGCGCTTGCCCGAAGGAAGTAAGTCAAAGGATATGTGCCTTTGAAGGGTATCTTATTCCTGGTCCCTTCTCATCTCACTCTTCCTACCTCTGGATTGCCATGAGGTCAGCAGCTGTGCTTCACCAGGCCATCTTTCCACGATCTTCTGTCCCACCACAGAAACAATACAGTCAAATAACCATGATCGAAGACCACGGACAAAAGAAATTTTTCTTTCTTAATGACGTTGGTGTCTGGAATTGTCACAGTCACCCAAAGCTTACTAACACAATGGCAGAGAAGGAAAAGGAATAGGGCCCAATGTGTTGCCCTGCTGCAGGTGACAGCACTGTCCCTGTGGTTTACCCTGCTAGCGGCAGCAGCATCTCACCGAACACACAGGAAGACCCGGCCACTGACGGGGTGCCTGGAAAACATTTCGTTGTAGGGGTCTTGCTATTGACGCCTGCTCTGTCTTGCTTTCCAGCTAAATGGGAGGCAGGGCCCAGTGATGAGAGGGTGAGTGAGAAGGGCAGACCCTACGGTGGAATGAGGGCCGTCAGGAGGCAGTAGCTGAGCACCAAGAGGGGGACAGTGGACGGGCTGAAATCTATTAACAGCAGGAAATCCATAACTGGGTATGAGGCCAAGAAAAGGGATTTGCAAGAAGAAATTTTATTCGGAGCACATTTCCTTCTTATGACAATAAATGGTCCACAGAGGAGTGGTGCTGGGGTAGAAACCTGCTGTCCTTTCACAATTGAGCAGACCCCACGAGTCGCACCTGCCCTGTGTAATACAGAGGAACACATCCATCACTCCCATCCAGAATGTAGGGCCTTGCACTCTCAGGTGTGGGGCAGTGAGTCCTAGGCACAGCCTCTCTCTTGCGCGGGGCCAATTTCCCACTTAAAGGCCATCCTGGGATGTTTGATTTTTGACAAACTCAGCCTTTTTCTTTTTAAAAGATTTATTTTTATTTTTAATTTTCTTATTAGTGTATACTCATTCTACAAGCTAATAGATTTCACCATGACAACATTATTAAGGCTTTGAACACATTCACCCCTCCTCACTATCCTTTCTTGTATTCCCCCCACTGGTCCTCATCTCTTTCCTTTTATTTTCATTTATGTTTTTAAATACAGATTCTGCATGTGATAGAAAACATGTGATATTTACCTGAATCTGGCTTTTCTCAATCTTCATGAGGATCTCCAGTCCCATCCATTTTCCTACAAGTGATATAATTTCATCCTTCTTTGGAAGGAGTAAAGTTCTATTGCAGCATATATATATTATTTATAATATATATGTATATATATAATGTAATATATATATATTACATTGTGTGCGTATTATATGTGTGCATGTGTGTGAGTGTTCAGTCACACACATGCACAACTGCAGAGGCCAGAAGAGGGTATCTAGTCCTCCTCTGTCACTCTCTTGTTCCTTTGAGGCAAGGTTTCTAGCTTAACCTGAAACTCGTTTATTTTCGGCTAGGCTGGCAGCCAGCAAGCCCCAGCAGCCTTGCTGTCTTCGTTTCCATCAGCACTGGGATTGCAGGTGCACACAGGACCAAGAGCAGCCTTTACCTGAGTGCTGGGATCCCCAGCCTCAAGCTTGGAGAGCAAGCATTCCTAGCCACCGAGCCATCTCTCCAGTCCTCACATTTTCGTATCCATTTGTCTGTTGAAGGTTATCTAGGTTGAGTCTATACTTTGGCCATTAGGAACAGTGTTGCAATAAACATGGTGTACAGTGTCTCTGTGGCATCCTGAACTATATTCCTTGTGGCACAGACCCGTGAATGGTATATTTGGATCATATGGTAGATCTATTTTTAGTGTTTTGAGATGATTTTCATAGTGGCTGTACTAATTTACATTCTTCCCAATAGTGTAGAAGGATTTTTTTTCTCTCCCTCATCCTTCAGCATTGGATTTCTTGATAACAGCCATTTTGTCTGGGGTGAGAGGAATTTTAATTAAAAGATTTTTATTAATTTTGAAGGTACAGTTTTACACTGGATTTTAAAATTATACAGCACAATTAACGATCCTTTTCTCTCTAGTTCTATGGATTTTACACCTCCACGGGGTCATGAAAGTACCCCTAAGATCAGAATAAGCAACAGTTCCGCAAAAAAAAAACCTCCTTCTAATGTAGTCTAAAAAACTACTACTACTGTATCCTCAAGCCCTCACACAATCCGTAATTCCCACAGCTGCTGACTTGTTTGTCATCTGAATAATTCTGTCTTTTTCAGACTAGAAAATAAGTGGAATTCTGCAGTCTACGATCTTTTGAAGCTGACTTCATTCCACGCAAGCAGTTGCCTTTATCATTCGTGCCCCACCACAGCGTTACAGCTCGGCAGTACCCTGTGTTACAGATGGGCCTCAGTTTTCTCTCCTGCCCTCTGGCCCATCTCACACGGCCTAAGGATTCTGGCACTGACACCCCTCTTCTCTGCACTTCGGCTTTTCCCCTTCTCGCACTAAATTAGTGTTTATGGAGCACCTTCCTTACACTGGACACCAATTTCATGACTGAAGATGCACATGTGAACCAAAGCAGGCAGCAGTCATTTGAGTCACTTGTGAAGCTTCAGGTCTAGTGGGGAAAGCCAGGCGTTCTATAATATGCAAGTAGCATGTCATATTAGGAGGCCATGGAGGAGATAGAGGAGGGTATGAGACAGGTCTGTGGTTTAGAAATGGAATAGCAGGTTAAGGTCTCATAGAGAAGGGGACATTAAAGAAAACCCTTATAGAAGAGCAAGTGAACATGGTTGGTATTCAAAGGAAGAGCAGCCCACCTGGCAGAAGGGCAAAGCTATAGCTTCTGCTGGAGACAAATGGACAAAATGAAGTATTCAGCATCTGTCACTAAGTGTGCCAGCCACCAGGTCACGGTATCTCTCTCAATCTCTCCAGCTGCTGCAAAGAATTCAGGATCATCGTCTCTTCCTTGACTCTCAGTGGAGGCCCAGAAGAGGATGCAGGCTGAGATGTACAGGCTGAAGAGATAGGTCCACCAAGTCCTCCAGGAGTGCTCTCCTAAAGCCTTCCTCGAGCCAGGCAGAAGGCGCTAAGCCTCTCCTGTCCCACAGGCAAGGCTTCCAAATCTCATTAGCATTTACAAAAGTGGAATTAATCTTCTCTTGGTAATCTGGTGGTTATTGATTTTTATTTTTAACTCTTGTTTCATGAAGACAAATAAAGTGTCTGGAGCAGCATAGATGTCCCCAGGGATGGAGAGGAAGCGGGGGCAGGACGTTCAGACAGGATCAAGAATCTCCCCTGTCTCCACCAGCAGGTTCAAGAAACAGAATAGGAAGTGAGACATATCCAAGATATTCATCCAGTCATGAGCAGGGAGAACCCCTAAAAAACGACACAGAAACCTGAACCCCAACACCCCAATTAGACCCATCTGCAGCTGGTGGAAAGAACTCTGATTCATCTTAATCACATGCAAGTTAAAAATAAACATCAATAACCAGCAGCATGGAGGAAGGAGTGACATTTTGAAATGCAAATGAACTAGGAAGTCCCAAAGCCAGACAGGAAGACTCACTAATTCCAGTGCCCCACAGCATGCATGGCCTGCAGACAAATTTTAGATCACACCCAGACCCCACACCTCTTGGGACGAGGTATGTAATGGCAGCTGCTCATTTTCCAGGCCAGGAGCTGCAATGGCTTATTACACCTGGGGCCTCTACAGTTAGCAATGGTTACAAGAACAAATATGGACATCAGGAATAGAAGACAGGAGTTTAAATCTACACTCTTCCACTTCTCGCCTCCTGAACCTCAACGAGGTGGCATGATGAAGTCACATCAACGCCGAGTGACACCTGGCACATACGTAGTATTGCTCAGCAAGTCGTTTTCTGGTATCCACTTTCTATTTTCCTCAGAACACAAACTCTAATATTGACATCAATTAATTCAAATCACAGAAGGTGCAATTCTTGACTAAGCATCAAGAAGGATAAGTTTAGTGTAGCATATAATAGGCATATTGTCTGGTTATTTCTTCCAAATCAAAACATTCCCTCCTGGAGGGAAGGGTTTGGAAGCACATGGGATTCACGGGATTCACGAAAGCTGATGAAGTTTACACGATACAGGGCCTTAGAAAGTTGATGCCCACTGCTCCCCCACCCCAAACTACAAAAGCAGTGGACCGTTGCTGGGGAGGCTTTGCAGTGGAGCTGGGGGCAGGAGTGCAGATTTTATGAGTCATCACCATTTCGAGGTTGGCCCCTTTCCATGATGCAGCCACCTATGGAACACTGAGGTTCCTAAAAGTAACCCCAATAAATTCATTAATTCACCAATTACTCTGGGGCAGGAAAACTTCTTTGGACTGTCATCAGTCCCCTTTCTGGGGTGCCTAGATGTTTGTTCACGCCACCCCAGGCAAAGGTACCCCGCAGGCATCAAGAATTCTACAGATATATATGAAAGCTTAACATACACAGCTGCATTTTAGTTCATCTCAGGCTGTATAATACGATGTTGAACCCATAAAATTATGATAGGGTAAAAAAAAAATTCTCCCCTTGCCTAGTAATGTAGCTATTGTAATGTCGTGTGCAGGATGTCCCTCATACATTTATGATATTAGTGCATGTCCAGCTGTTTAAAATCAAAGCATGAGGCTGAAAAGGGTAGCATATACCTATAATCCCAGCACACAGGTAGTTGAGGCAGGAGGATCAGGAGTTCAAGGCCAGCCTGGGCTACATTGTAGGACCTTATCCAAGAAAACAGAATAAAACAAAACCGTATAACATATACAATTATGTATAGCACATAATGCTTGACAATGATAAGAAACAACATGTTGCTGGCTTATGTATTTACATACTTTGTGCATTTTTTTGGTGGGAGGGTATGTGTGTACAAACATATTGGGGTGTGTGTGTGTGTGTGTGTGTGTGTTTGTGCGCACGCGCGCAAGTGCATAGGTCAAAGGTTGATATCAGGTGTTCTCTTCTATTTCTCTCCACCTCTTTCTTTCTGGGTATTGTTGTTGTTGTTGTTGTTTTTCAGAGTCTCTCACTGAACTGGGAGCTGATCAGCTTGACAAGACTCCCTGACCAGCAAGCCGTTGTCTCTGCTCCCAAAGCACTGATACCACAGGCATGCACCACCATGCCTGGCTTTTTACATGGGTGCTAGGGATTCGAACTCAGGTCTTCATGCTTGTCTAACAACTTGTTTACCAACTGAGTCATCTCACCAGCTCCCCTGTGTTATACTTTCCAGTGCCATTTTTTTAAAAGTTCACAGTAAACTAGGATAGACCAGCATCGTCCCCATGAACCTCGGGTTTCCTGTGACTTGTGACCACACTGGGAGACCATGCAGTCACCTATGCCCACCTGCTTGTGTCAGTGTCCTCAAGTTTACCAAGTGACAGAATTACTGAACAGCACAGCCGTCCCCAGCAGTAAGCCATACATGGCTGGATATGAAATAATGAACTTCAACTCCTGTCTACACAGATCTTAAAAATCTAGTAGGGATGTTTAATAAATGATCCATTGAGCATGAGGGAAGTAAGTGGCCCCTGGAGACTGCATGGACCACTTCCTGGTAGATACTGCAGTCTTGCTTGTATCCTGTCCTGCCTGGAAGCCACCACAAATGGGAGAGGAAGAAGCAGCTGCCATAGACTAGGCATCTCCATCTAGGATGTTGTGTTTAATCCTTACAGCTACCTCCAAGGATTGGTGTTCTCATTGTCAGATGGACCAATCAGAACTCGGATAAGGTAACTTGACCAGGCCTGGGGATTCTCAAGGGTTCTAAGGAGGCATCAGCTCAGAACTTTCACTCCTGCCAACTCACATTGTACACAATGTTGTACAAGCTGTGTGCCTAGGTTTGCACTCTGGAGTTCCCAAAGCCTCTTCTGATGGAACTCAATCTTGCCAAGCCCTTCTGAGATCACAACACTTCCTTGTTAGCATAAAACCCCTGAGTTGGGTTTTTTTTTTTTTGTGTGTGTGTGTATGTGTGTGTGTGTGTGTGTGTGTGTGTGTCTTCTCCACTTTAGGCTTGCCTTTCTCTGCTCAGCTCCTGAGCCCGGGACCTGACCATCTACCTAGCATTGTCACTGTCACAGCCAGCCAAGGACAGGGAGGCCACTGGCCTACCAATGGGCTGGGTCACCTTTGGCCAGGGGGAGACCAGGCCAGACTGAACCACAGAGAAACTTTATCTTCTGGTTGTTGGTGTGGAGGGCTCAGATGCAGCAATTGGCTGATTAAGAAGGCCACATTAACACCCAGTCAAAACAACTCCTTAAAACAAGCTTTGACAAAATTGTCACATTAGATGTATCTGAATGAAGTCAGCCGGGCAGCTGGCAGAGCACAATTCTGCATCATTTTGACAGCCTGCATTACGAAGCTGCAGGCACTACTGGGAAATCCTCCAAACTAAGCCTAAATTACAGCCAGTACCACATATTCCAGCCTTGGTCGGGTGAGAGGCAGCCAGGGGAAGCTTGGAGGGCAAATAATGGCTATTTTCCATCTTCTATTCCTTCACTCAGAGTGGAGCAAGGTACTGCTGCCTGGTGGGAACATAAAAATGGATGTTCATACAATTAGAGAGCCTTCCTGATCCAACCTGAGGCTAGCTTTTCTCTAGGGCTGGAAGTCTAGCAGCTTGGGAAATGTCTCAGACAGGGGCAGTAAGTCTGAATTCAAATCCCTCCTTCTGGCTCTAATGAGGTCTTCCATCTTGGGCAACTTATTCCCCATCCCTGGCTCTCTACTTTCTTTCCTAAGGAACAAAGAACTAGAGTCAATGTTGTACAAGCTGTGTGCCTAGGTTTGCAGATGCCATCGCAGAGATGACATGTTGAGGGGTGGGAGGCATCATGTGTCAAGCCCAGAGACACTGGAGCTGTGCTGTTTTCATGTTACATGACCAAGGCTGTAGGGAAAGGTCTTTGAAGGAAGGATACTTTTGCTCAAAGAAGAGGAAAGTTCGTAGAGACAGCTCAGTGGGTCAAGTGTTTGTCTTAGTTAGAGTTTCTATTGCTGTGAAGAGACCCCATGACCATGGCAACTCTTATAAAGAAAAACATTTAATTGGGGTAGTTTACAGTTTCAGAGGTTTAGTCCATTATCATCATAGCAGCATGCAGACAGATATGGTGCTGGAGAAGGAGCTGAGAGTTCGACATCTTGATCTGCAGGCAACAGGAAGTGAACTGTGTCACTGCATGTAACTTGAGCATAGGAGACCTCAAAGCCCACCCGTACAGTGACACACTTCCTCCAACAAGGCCACGCCTCCTCGGAGTGCCACTCCCTATGGAGACCATTTTCTTTCAAACCACCAGTGTTTGGCAGGCAAGTGTGAAGACCTGAGTGCAGATCTCCAAAACTGGTGCAAGGTCAGAAGCAGTGGTAGCATATGCCTGTAATCCATCCCAGCACTCTCTTTGGGGATGGGGGAGATACAGGTGGGAGAAGCCCCAGAAGCTCCAGGGCCAGTCAGCAGGAAAACAAGAGATTCCACCTCACACAAAGTAAAAGGAAAGAAGCTACACCTGAGCTTGTCCTTGACCTCCATACGCACGCTACGGCATGTGTGTTATAGCAGTGCACGTTTGCATTCACACACACACACACACACACACACACACACACACACACAGAGGCATGTGCATGTCTGCATTCTCCTTCTCTCTCCTCTCTTCTTCCTCCCTCATGCTCCCTCCCTCCTCATTCTCCTTCTCCTTGAGAAGAAAAAAAAGCCTTTGGGGTGTGTGTGTGTGTGTGTGTGTGTGTGTGTGTGTGTGAGAGAGAGAG
>CABHPH010153691.1:1608-26237 GCA_902168325.1 Peromyscus nudipes
CTCTGGCCACTCAGCTCCGCCTCTTCCCCTACCATTACCACCCTAGTGCTATTCTGCCATTGTGGTCATTCTGTTCTCTCTGGTGCTTTCTTCATGTTGCCAGCCCTGTCTGCCCTACTCAAAATAAGCAGATGTGTTCATTGGTTTTATTTATTTATTCTTTTTTTTTTTTCTTTTCAGTTTGACACAGCCTAGAGTCATCTGGAAAGAGGTAACCTCAATAAAGAAAATGCTTCCATCTGATTGCCTTGGGCATTTTCTTTATTAATGACTGATGTGGGGAGGGCCAGCCTGTTGTGGTCAGTACCATCCCTGGGCAGGTGGTCCTGGGTTGTGTAAAAGAGCAAGCTGAGTGAGCTATGAGGAGCAAGCCAGTAAGCAGTGTTCTTCCATGGTTCTACTTCACTTCCTACCTCCAGGTTCCTGGGCTGAGTTCCTGCTCTGACTTCCCTTCCATGATGGACTGTAAGATGAAATGAACTCTTTGTTTCCCAGATTGCTTTTGGACCTGGTGTTTATCATAGCAATAGGAAGCAAATTAGGACAGGAGGTAAAGATCTCTTTAGAGAGGTGTTATTGTAACACCAGGGGCACAGTAGCACAGGGCACTGTCTCTTGGACGGCTTACAAAATGAACCAGAAAACCTGCTGAAATAGCCGAAGAAGAGGTGTTTGCAACAACCACAGAAAATCACTCATGCTAATGAAGGTTTGTGGTTGCACCAACTACCCAGTCATCTGTTTGGTAGCAACAACAACCATTGTACCACTAAGCTGCCAGGAAAAAAAAAATGCTCCCTCAGGTGGAAATAGTTGCAGGATCAGCCAGAGTTCGTCGAAGACTGTATAGCAGGAAGTACAGGACAACCTGTGTGAAGCGCCTTTCCTCAGGGCATCCACGGAGTAGTGTTCCCGATGACTGGTGCTGGGAGACGAGCTGACTGCTTAACCGGCAGTCCTTTCGCTCAAGGCTGACCGGGCAACAGGGGAGAGTGGACACCTACCAAGTGGTCAAATTAACCCATCCCCAAAGTCTTTGCTAATAGAAAATGAATACTCGAAAGAGAGCCCACAATAAGTAATGAACACTAATAGTGTCCTTACTGTGTTTGAACAGTACTTTAACAATATCTAACAGCTGCCTACCACCTCCTGGAGAGGCCGGTCCCTCATCTGTCTCACGTGAGAGTCTTTCCTTCAGCAACTGTTTACTGCTTATGTAACCTCAGGAAGGTTGTGCAAGTTTTCTAACCTCGTGGTGAGTTCTTGTAACTTTCTGGTCAGTCCCCCCTGCTTCCATCCAAGGAGAAGTGTTTCCTTCTAAAGGAAGCACCTATATGACATTTGAGGTTGGTCCTATGGCTGTTTTTGGTAATGTCTATCACCATGACTGGTAAAACACTGCAGTTGAGAGTCTGTCCATTGTCCATTCACTCCAAACAGTCTAAAACTCACACATTTCCACTTCCTCATAACTGTTCTTCTCTCTCCCCATCATAGCACAGTAGATTGTATATTTTGTCTACTTTTAAAGCTCAAGTGCCTGGGTTCTAACCCCCATTCAACTGCATTAGTCAATGTGAACATTTAATTACAATGGGCTATTGACCTCTAAGCTTCAGTTTCATTATCTGTGAATTTTAGTATTTCATTATATATTTATTTCATATGTTACTCACTGTAGGGAATATAATTTATTATACTTATATTTCATTGCAGTGTTTCTTGAGATATTTTGAGGACCAGGGTACATGGCATTCGGGTCCTTAAGCACTCAGAATGCAATCTGTATCTATAAATAACAGTAGGTGCTAGTTTTTATTACTGTCACATTTAAATATGGATTTTTGAAGTCATATGAAAATTGCTACCTTGTAAATATTTCTCCTAAAGAACAAGCCAAAGGGACTTGTAAAGGAGTCCTTTGATAGGAAAACATCTACTAGTATTTTCCTACTTTGAAAATTGTAATATATTTGAGTGGCTCAAAACTCTCACCATATGAACTGTGGACATTGAAAAGTGTCCTCCCACCAGTGCCTCCCAACTGCTCACTGCCTCTCACCCAAACACAGTTACAAGGTTCTTGTGACTCATCCTGTTTTTAGCCAGGTTACATTACATCTTTTCAACTCCAGCTGTAAAATCTGAGAAAAATCAGCATATTTAAACTTCATCTTTTTGCCATTTCCTTCCCAGTTCTGTGAAAAGCATGTATCTGACCTCAAATACATATGATAGACTTGAAAACCTGAACCTCAGTGTAGACCATGCTGTGTATTGAATGGCCATATCTCTCCAAACTGATACACTTTCCCAAATTATTAGGAGGTCATGACAGTGGAACCCTTGTAGATGAGACTGATTCATTTATTAGAAAAGATGAGGGAGATGGTCTCTCATCCATGTAAAATGCAGCAATGAGGTACTTATCTGCAACCCAGGAAAGGACCCACAACAAACATGGAGTTTAATGGCACCCTTATTTGTGTCTCCCAGCTTCCAGAACTATGGGAAATAAATTACTTAAGCTACCTAGACTACGGTGTTTGTTTTAGCAAATACTCACATAGCAGAGTAGCCAAACCATAAGGTGATATCATGGGAAAACTCTAAGTGTCAGTGTGAAGGCTCTGCAATCACAACCCACAAAGGACCATTCTGAGCTTGCTGTAGCCTGACTCAACCTCATTGACTGTTTGCTTTAAAACCAAAAAAGTTGGGGGCTGGAGAGATGGCTCAGCAATTAAAGCTGCTCTCTCAGAGAACCCACATCTGTTTCCCAGCACCCACATCAGATGGCTTAAAATTGCCCAAACCTACAGTTCTGGGGGATCCAACACCCTCTGGCCTCTGAAGGCATCTGCACATAGATCTACACTTAAGTAAATAATAAAATCCTTAAACAACAAGTCAGTATTCCTTCCACAAATAGAATACAGAAAATTAGTACCAAGAATTAAGGCTGTTGCTGTATAAACTTGACCGTGTAGCTCTTAGGCATTTGGAACAGGTGTGTGGGAGGAATGTGAAAGAGTTTGGAGGTATGAGCTAGAGACGCCCTACAATGCTGCAAGCAACGCTTAATGGTCCTTCTGGTGGGCGTTCAGAAGAACAGCAACAGATGTGGACAGTGGAGGCCTGGCTCATAGGGTTGCAGAGGAGAGCGAGGACTCTATTAAGAACCAGGCTCGATAGCACTGCTGTTGTCTTCTGGCAGAGAATCACACTTTGCCACTGTCCTGAGAACTTGAGTGTGGCTAAATCAAAAGTAATGAGCTAATTTGTTGGCAGAGGGCATTTCAAGACAGGGTTGTGTTCAGGCTATACCGTGGGTAATTGCTTGTATCCAGGTCTGTAGTAAAAGACAGTGACAAGGAGAGCAAACAGATATGAAAAGTGCAGTTTGGCAGGGAAAGTAGTCTGGCAGGAAAGTTTCAAGTTGCAACACAGTGAAGGGAAAGCAGCTGTGATTGTTTAAGGGTTTAGTCCCATTGCAGAGAAACCTAATGACAGGAAAGCCTCCCGACAGTAAGACCAACTTGTGAAAACTCAAATTCATTTTAAAGGAATGAGCTTAGGCTGACAATGTCACTGAAGGGACTCCTTGTTCAAAGACAGTCGCCTAGAAAAATGTTTCACCAGGGTCCACACAGAGGCAAAGGAAACTGTGGTTCAAGGGGGCCAGGCTACATCTAGAGCTAACAACAGAGCTTGGTAGCGTTGACCACCTGATACCGTTTTGCCGGCATGAAACATGCAAAAGGCAGTGTATGGCAAGGTCTGATGGCAAGCAAGAAGTCCCCCAAGAGGATACTGTGTAAAGCTGTGAAGGTGTAGAATAACTGTTTCTGGAGACCCAGTTAGAATGCTGTAGGTGTCTACCACACAAAGTTACATTCATTACCTACATTACATCATGGAGGGAAGGCAGCCTGAAAGACAGGATATTGTGGTATAAGCAGCAAAGCTGGAAAGTCAGGGCTGCCCACAACTACTAGAGCCCAAATGATTCCATCAAGAGCCCTAGATACAGGACGTTTACATTTTCATAGAAAAAGACAATCAAGAGGCAACTCCGAGATGAGTATGTTGTGGCTCGGCTAAAAGAGATCCCTTATCACAGGCTGAACAGGTGTGCCTACCTGATCTTAAGTTTTTAGCTTTGTTGTAGTGACTGCTCTATTGCTGTGAAGCAACACAATGGCCAGGGCAACTTTTATAAAAGAAAGCATTTAATTGGGGCTGCTTTACAGTTTCAGAGGTTAGTCCATTATCATCATAGTGGGAAGTAAGATGGTGTTCATGGTGCTGGAGCAGTACCTGAGAGCTACATCCTGATCCATAGGTAGAGAAGCAGAGAGAGAGAGACAAGGGGTGGGGGACTGGGCCTGGCATGGGCTTTTCAAACCTAAAAACTACCCCCAGTGACACATTTCCTCCAAAAATTGCCATACTTGCTCCAATAAGACCATACCTCCTAATCCTTCTAATACTTTCAAACTGACCACTTCCTGGTGACTAAGCATTCATATGTATAATCCTATGGGGGCCATTCTTATTCAAGCCACCACAAGGTTTTACAAACTGTGAGATAAATATGCAAAATACCCAGCTTCAGGAGTTAATAATATATTTATATATGACATATAAGTACTCAGTAAATATATTGACTATATTACATAATGTATAGGTGTGCTCTCATAATCTATATGTGTATACTCATTAACATATACATGTATATATCTATTGTCCATAAATGCTGAGCGGATTATAAACAGAAAAAGATGAACATCTGGCCTTTGCCTTTGTGAAAGAGATCGAAGCCTGCCTTATGACTAAGGCCTTGCAATCTAATCACAGGTTTGAGATGGAATCAACTCCCCCCCTCCCCAAATATCTCTGTCTTTCCTGATTCTGAAGGGAATGGAAGGCAATGTTTCAAAACCCCATTAGCCAACATACATTGAGAAATACACTGATGTAGGCAGTGGCTGACCGTCATCTCTCAGTTTGCCAATGGCTCTATAACCAACAGCTTGCACAACAAACTGTAACTTCCTCCTTGCAACCAGAGAACATTTCAAGAACTCAGAGTCTGGTTGCCAAGGGAACTCCTATTTTATGTTCAGCCTCCTTGTATTTGTCCTGGATTTCCAAGTTCAAATGAAGTATAATGTAATATTGTGCTGTCAACTCTGGTGCTCAAAGTGCAGTAGAAAGGGTCAATAAGGACTTTAATTTACTCCAGGGTGAAGATAAAGCATGGTCAAATTCTTGGTCCACAAGTCTTGTTGCTTAAAGGATAGATTTCATGTTAAACGTTGTTTAGAAATTAAATAATGAAAGATTTCAATGTGACTTTAAAAAATGTTGGGAACGTTCTCAACAGATAGTCTACTACTGAGCTATTGTTGTAACTTTTTAATGGTCCTCTGCTTGCTTCTGGGATCTGCTGCAACGGTTTCTTTAAAGGAGAACAATTTTTAAAGTCTCTCTTCCCTATTCTCATCTTCCTTCCTTTCTGGACATGTAAATATGATATGAGCAGTTTGCTAAGCATTCTCAAATCTTTGTTCCTTTTTATTTTTAGTAAAACCTTGCAAAGCCTGTGTATCGATGTCTAAAGTCCGAGAAGAAAGTAAGTCCATGACATTAGATTAGTCATTTGTTTTGAACTTGTTGAGTAGAACTCAATTACACATTCACCCTGAACTTTTCCTCAGTTCTTCAGACAGGGTAGCTAGAGCTGTTTGCATGTCAGAGAGAGAATGATGTAGAGTGGCGTGCCATTTTGCCAAGTTCTGTTGAAAGAAATCTCTGGATTTAAGTCATTGAGACTTTAAGCCAATAAAGTTGATTTTTTTTTTTACTTAAAATAAGATTCTCTTCTTTCATATGTAGATACCTATAATTAGCTTTGATAAAATTGGCATTCTTGTAGAAGTTGTATTCAATGGTGCTAATGTCTGTAATCGGAGGATGAGTCTAGTGTTCTGAAATTCTGAAGTGTGGCGTCACACCAGTTAAGTGGCCAACCTAGAAAATGCTTCTTTTGATCTAAAAGGACACATGTCATCATAGGTGAGGGGTTTGTCATCTCCATTTAACTATGCACAATAATTTAGCAAGAAAAAATTTCGGACTTTGTTGTTCCGATGGCTTGACTAGTATTATTTTTCCCTCTGCCTACACCAGATCCTTAAAGACTAACCTAACATATTGTCAACATTTGCTTGAGTTCTAGCTCCAGAGCAGACACTGTACTAAGCATTTTTCAGTGTGCTATTTCCCACCCTTCCTGGGAAGACAGTGTCATCTTCAGTTTAAGGATGTGGTGGTTGAATTCATTAAGGTTCTGGGACTAGCACCACAGAATGCCAGGAACTGGGGACTCAAAAGAACAGCATTTCTTTTCTTGTAGTCCTAGAGGCAAGGGCCCTGTTCCTCCTAAAGTGCTAGGTCAGGATTTGATCCAGGCCTTCCTTTTTACTTCTGCTATTTCCAGCAGCCCTAGGTGCTTCTTGGTTTACAGCTGTGTAACCCCAGACTGCCCCTGTCATTATAGGCATAGGTGTTTTCCTTATGTCTCTCTTCAAAGGAAACCAGTCCTACTGCGCCACTGACCCGCCTTTCCCTCGTATGAATTCATACTGACTCATTAGATCTGCAATACCTTCATTTCTAAATAAGATCACATGAACCGGTGGGAAAGACGTGAGTTAGGGCCACGACAGACAGTCAACCTAGTACATTTATAATGGGTAAGCCTCTGCAAATTAAGTTGTCCTGTTTTAGTGGATCCAAGATCCAGAAGAGTGGCTGCCAGAGCCCATGCTCATAACAGCTTCACAACTCTGCCCATGTTTGCAAGTCCCCCACCTCCTGTCCTTCCTCTCCTTGATTTCTAATCCCACGTCATTAATGGAACTCTTCTAAATGTGATCCTCTTCAGTGACCTTCTCTGGCTCCTCATCCACTTTGTTCTCTTAATTCTCTGGCAACCCTTGAGTCTCACCTCCCAGGCTGCATGTTTCCACAACCCTGGCTCGTTTTACCTGTCCAAGGCCTTTAATGTGGGTGCATCTTCACCACTTCTTTCCACCCTTCTCTTCACATTCCCTCTCCAAAGATCTTCCTTTTCTTGAACTCAGCTGAACCATGCCATTGGCTATTCCTTATATCTCAACATGCATTTCCACCCTGCACTCTCCACTAAGCCCCAGTCCCACACATGCAGGCTCTTTTTAGACAGGAAGTTCCATTGTCTTCTTAGCTGTTCATGCTTGAAACCAGACATTTTCATCTCCTGAACAATCTCCCATCCCTTCTCACATCTGCACTATGCTGATAAGGTCTTCACTGTGTGACAGATGGATCACTATAGGATGCCCCAATTAGCTTGCCTGGCTTCAGCCTCTACCCATCCAGAGCATCTTGCATAACCTCACCCCAGTTTCTATCCATACTCCATAGTTCAGTGATTCCTTCTTGCTGCCATTCATATTCAGATGCCTCTGACATGTCTTTGTCCACCATACTCACGTGGGCAATTTCCCACAGTTTCTGGCACACACTGAAGTCTAGAAAGGTAGATGGCTCCTCTGCAAAATAGAGCATGTTCTGGTCCCTGTGCTTTGGCTCAGGTTTTGTCTTCAATGCTTTATTCTCTCAAATCTCCACCTTCAGGATCCATATCAAACCTCACCCCCTTCTAGAAATTTCTCTCCAACCATTTCAGCGATTTCACTTACTTCTGAAGAGCCTAAAGAAAGAGTGATGGAAGGGTTATCAGAAATATAGGGTGGACCCTCTGTCTTAGTATCCCTGAAGTCAGCGTCTCTGTTTATGTTTTACTCCGCCTCTCTATTGTCTATCTCAGAACTTCTGAAGTTCAATGTTTACTCTCTGCAGCCTTATTTTATATATTGCTTCTTCATACCACTTCCACATCTCATCTCTTCTTTTTCCTCTGCAATGCTGTAACACTGACATCTAACATTGGATATTTATTGAACCACTTTAGTTTAGTTTAAAGTTTTTCAACAGTTTGAGAATGAGATTTTGTATATAATATATAGAAAACAAGTTTCTGAAAACTAAATGTATGCTAGTTTGTAGCCAAAGACTTGTAGCTAAAAGGCTTATGGACTGAAACCAACAAATCCATAAAACAAATTAAAGCTTTTCTCTGTATCAGCTGTTTTGAGGGGTAATTTGTTATTATAGGGTAAAAAGGCAAGTGAAAGAAAACCCTGGCCCTGAGACCAGAGCCAAAGAAATAAAATCTGACCCTATTCAATTCAGGAACTGAAACCCAACCATTCCCTGAGCACAAAAACAACCAATCCCTGAACATGAAATCCAACCAATCTCTGAGTTTGTCCCAAGCACAGGAATTGAAATCCTGCCAATCCCCACCCTGAAAATCTCCACCTTGGAGAGCTCCACCCCCTAAGAAACTCTATATAAGTCCGTACCTGTTCAGTTTGGGGCTGCCTCTTTTCCACCCTGGCAGAGGCAGCCACTCTCCTGGCTTCCTCCCTCCCAAATAAATCTCTTGAGTGAGGTTTGTAGTAATGAGTTTCTTTCATCAGAGCAGAGCAGAGCTGTAATGGCTCTAGGTAAAGCAGAGCAGAACCGCTACATTTCTGCTGGGAAACTCTCTTAGCAGAGCAGAGCTGTAACATTTCTCTGGAGCAGAGTTGTTACACTTGCATTAGGGAAACCTTTCCTGGAACAAGGAATGTAACACTTTGTTGGGGGAAAACTCCCGACTGGAACAGAGCTGTAACACTTCTGTTGGGATACCTTTCCCTTCAGAGCTGTAGGTAATCCTTGGCTTCTGACTACCAGTATACCTTTCTCTTCAGAGCTGTAACACTTACAGTTATAGTAATAGAAAGCTGATTAGCACAGTAGATATTACTGAAAAAAATGTTAGTTAGCATTGTGAGTGAATATTATCTCTTTGCCTCAACCACTAAAAACACGTCACAGAACTGTCTGCTGAACCCAAGCCAAATGTTTAAAAACAGAATTCATTGGCATTCAAGAATAAAAATTTTTAAGTGCATAATTTTTAGTGTTAAGCTTATCAACAATATTTGAAATAATAGTAAAATAAACTAAACTTGATTTCCCTTTGTTTCAGCATAGATTTTTCCTTTAGACATACCATCATCATCCCATAGCCATCTCAGAGAAGGGATGACTTTGGCCCAGTCGCCATGGCAGCAAAATAAACTGAACACGACAATGTCAGATAATTCTATGATATCAGTAATAGATGTACTGACACACTCTAGTAGGCTGAAGGGGTTGGGGAATGGTTCTCTTACCTGAGAGTCTGGTCTTGACTGCTTGTCCCCTTCACCTCCTAGATATAAATGATCTTGGGAGATGCCAGAGTAAATGGAAAGTGTCAGGTTAACTAAAAGTAGGACTCTATGATGTAGCTTCCATGATGTCATTATCCATGAAGAGGCAGAACTCTGTGTTGATGCAGCTGTTGGGAGGGATTGCCAGTTCCTGGAAGTAACCTTTTACCCTTGTTCCTATAAGTAAGCCAAATAAACTCTTTGGTTCACATATTGGACTAAGTAGAATCTATTCTTGGTCTGTTGTTGATACTCTGTCTTGAATTAAAAGATATTTATTTGTGTCTCCTTAGTGGAAATTAGTGTAATACCTTTCTAAAAACTACGTGTTAGGATTAGGATTTTAAGAAAACAACAACCTAAAGGAGTCATCAGATGTCAAATTCTAAGCATTTTCTAACAATCCACACTCTCTGGTCAGGAAAACACACGTGAAAGTTTCACACTAAGGCATCAAAGGAGCAAGGGTGATCTCTATATACAAAACCCTTGGTGGATAAGCCAGTATCACAATAGATTTCTAGCGAAAATTGAACGTAAACTATTGAGGGACTAGATAGGTGATGCTTTCCATTTGTAAAGTCAAGGATGTGTAGAACATAAAGAGGGTTGGTTGATTATAGGAGAAAGCCTCTCATAGATCACTTTATTTTTGTATTATTTAGGTTTATTTGATACTAAGTCAACTTCACAAAAGAAGAGAAGGAGGAGGGGAGAGAGAAAAGGAAGGGAGGGAGGGAGGAAGGAAAGTTAGGAATTGTTGTGAACAAGGATCTTCTCAGAACCCAAAGGCAGGAAGCCAGGGAAGTTCTAGAAGGAACTGAAACCAGGGTTCATAGCTAGCAGGCTTGAGGAAGTGCCTCTGGTCCATCCTTGCTTCCCTTTTCACTTTCCTCCTGTTTTTCTTTCTGAGGATGGCCTTTCTCTGTTCTTCAGCCCACAGTATCAGGGTTTAGACTCAGGACCCATGAAGAACAAACATCCTTGGCTGAGAGGAAAACCGACAAATTTAAGTCAGATCATGAGCACTTGAACAATCATTTGTGGTCACGCCACGTTGTTATGTGCTATAAATTTGGTCTGATGACTGTTTCTATGCCTACTCCTGTAACAGGACATTTAGGTACAATATTGAAATGTTCAGTTTGTGTCTTTCCTTAAATTTTACTAAGGGCAGGGAAGTACTGAGCAGATAAGACAAACTCAAAGTCACCACAGACAACAAAAATATAGCTGTTTCAAAATTACTTCCTTGAGGCATTCTTGCTCAATAGATATGGCATATTTTGAGTGGGGAATAGTCAATGAAGGAAAAATGTTTATGAGCTTGACAGGTACCCAAGGAGCAGATATCTAATGAAGTGTGACTTGAACATAGCTTACAATTAAAATTTATGCCATTTGAAAATACAATCACAGAAATCAAGAAATATATTGAAATGAAAGATAATACACAAACAAAAATAATTAAATCCTAAGAATTCACAAAGAAAAATTATAAGTAACTTAACACTATGCTAAGAAATTTACAAGTTTTATGGCATTGTACAGAAAGGCTTTGGAAAACTACCACAAAATTTCATTTTCAGGTAATTTCTGGGTTGTGTGATCATGGATAATTTTTATTTACTTCATATGCTATCTTTAGAGCTGTTATTAATGAAAAACTCTTCCTTTATAATTTAAAGCAATTACTTTTGTTGAAAATAAATAGCCTAACAGCAAGAATATCACCATATTTTTAGAAACAGTACTTTGATTAACTACTAATACATTACCAATGCATAAGTAAAAAACAATGATACATGGATTACCGTTTAGATAGAAGTAGTGTTGAAGGACATTCAACTTCATTTTGCATAAACTTTTTCCACTTAAATATCCAATAGTTCCAAACCTTTTGTTGGTTGAACTCTATTTCTGAGCTATGATACCAATTGGTTCTTAAGATGGTATAGCAATTTCATGATGAATGTAAATATTGATTTCGGTTAGTATAAACCCTCAGCTTTATTGTTTCTCAAATGCATCTGAATCTTTTTATCCAGAAAATAGTATCCGTCTCCAGCTATTTGGGTTTTCTTCATTTCTCTCAGCATTTTTAATGACAAATCTTGTCTGACTTTTCTTAATTAGTTTGCAAGTATTCGGTGCCTCCCAAATTACCACTGTAAATGAAATATTTGTTTTCCAGTTGTCTGGTGTTAGTGCATAAAATTACCGATTTTAAAATATTGATAAGGCAACTTATAACATGGTTAAATCTGATTAATTTCTCTTGTGTAGCAGTTTCTTCCAGAGATTGAAACATTCCATCCCATGGGAAAGGTTTTAAGAAAGATGGTAGACAACTCAAAATTGCTTTAGGAAGTACCTGAAACTGACTATATTCTCTAGGCTCCTCCCTCCCAGAGTCAGCAGTAAGGCCTGATGAGAGTCATTCTCAAAGAAGCCAGCCCGCAAAGAAGACTCTGGGACCAGACCAGTTGTCTGGAAGAAGCAGAAACCAGCAGAGCTGCCTGGAAGAGGTTTAGACCAACTGAATTACTGGGAAAAGATGTTCTCCAACCTGTTGAGCTGCCTGTAGGCTGTGCAGTGGGCCCCAGGTTTCCCGTTTTTTGTGAGTTGTCACCTAAGCTGGGGTAAGCTTTGGTGATGTGGCTGTCTTTGAGTCATTTCTGCTCCTATTTATGTAAGTAACCCCAATGAAACTCATTGGTTCACCAAGGAGGACTTCAGTGGTATCTATACTTTGGTCATTTACATGTTACAACTCTAAGGGGAAAAGTTTCCCAATGTAAGTGCTGGAGCCTGAAGGAAAGGTATTCTGGCGGTTGAGAGCCAAGGAACACCACAAAGTCACACTGCATAATAAGCCTCACACAAGAGATTTATTGGGAAATACACAAAAGCGTGGCTGCCTCTGCTCAGGTGAGAAGCAGCAAAGAACTCAGTGGAGTTTTCCAAGGTGGATATTTCAAATGTGGGGATTGGTGGGATTTCAAGTCTTGAGCTTGGGACGAGCCTAGGGATTGGTATAGCACGAATTGTTAGGTCTTATTAATAAAAACAAACATGGAGCTGGGTATTGGGGTGAACGCTGGAAGATCAGAGAAGCAGAACAAACCACAGCCACCTCACCTTGCCAATTCCTTAGCTGATCCTGTTTCCTCAGACTGGAAGCCTCTGTGTCCTCATATCCGAATTGATCTCAGCTGAACTGCTGCTAGAAGCCTAAAGGCTTAACCAGACTAGTTCCTGGTCCTCACACCTTGTATACCTTTTTGCTTTCTGCCATCACTTCCTGGGATTAAAGGTGTGAGTCACCACGCCTGGCTGTTTCCAGTGTGGATTTAAACTCACAGAGATCCGGATGGATCTCTGCCTCCCAAGTGATAGGATTAAAGGCATGTGTGCCACCATTTTCTGGCCTCAATATCTAGTGGCTGTTCTGTTCTCTGACCCCAGATAAGTTTATTAGGGTACATAATATCTTGGGGAACACAATATCACCACAGATTGGCGTGCTTTTAAAATTCAGAACCGTCCTCCTCTTTACCTAGTTTCTCTGGGGTTGTGGATTGTAGCCTGGCTATCCTTTGCTTAGTTTCTAACATTCACTTATGAGTGTGTACATCCCGTGTTTGTCTTTATGGGTCTGGGTTACCTCACTCAGGATGATTTTTTTCTAGTTCCATCCATTTGCCTACAAATTTCATGAAGGCATTGTTTTTATACCACTGCATAATAGAGCCTGCATGGGACCAAACTAGGCCCTCTGAATGTGGATGAAAGTTACGTGACTTGATGTGTTTGTGGGTCCCCTGGCAATGGGACCAGGACTTATCCCGGGTACACAAACTGGCTTTTTAGACCCCATTCCCTATGGTGCAATGCCTTACTCAGCCTTGATGCAGGAGGGAGGGGCTAGGTCTAGCCCCAACATGATATAACAGCCTGTATTGATTGTCTAAGGGAGGCCTTACTCTCTATGAGGAGGGGGTGGGGGTGGGATGGGGGTAGGTGGGGGGAGCAGGAGAAGAGGAGGGAGGAGGAATAGGGGTTGGTATGTAAAAGGAAAGAAAATCATTATTTTAATAAAAAATTATATATATATATATAAATTTTAAAAATTCAGAAATGAGCTTGGATTTTTTATCTATAAGTCAGTCCTGGGATCCCTATCTGGAATGTGTATGTGAGTGTGTGTGTGTGTGTGTGTGTGTGTGTGTGTGTTGTGTCTCCCCGCCAAAAAAATCTTGTCACACAAGAGTTTCACTAGTTGCTTAGTAGATGCCTTACAAGTTTTATCATCAATAAATATTATGGTACTTGTTTCACTTTGCCACTGTGTTTGACCATCTAGGACTTCAACAGCACATTAAAAGAGGACATCTTCCCCTCTGTCTATCTGGGAAGGCAACACAATGATTCTTTCATCACTACATATTATATTAACTAAAAGATTTGTGTGGATCTCTTTTATCAGGTCAAGGATGTTCCATTTGATTTTGAGTTTACTTAAACATTTATTTTGTAAATTTTTAAATCAAGAGTTTGTCTTTTTCCAAGTGTGTTTTATGTATCTATTAAGAATATCCTATGGTTTTGAGTATTTTGCCAATGTAACAAATTACTTTTATTGACTTTTGCATATGAAACCAGCTCTGCATTCTTGAGATAAATGCCACATTGCCATGGTTTATCATTATTTTACTGTATCTATATACTTAGTTTTCAAGTATTTTGCATATATGTTCATGAAAAGGATACAACTTAGTCATTTTCTGTTTAAAAAAATCAATCAAAACACTTTGTTCAAAGTAAACTGTACAAAATTTCCTTTCTCATCCAAAATGGCAGCTGTAATTTCTGTATTACTCTCACAAAACATCAAAATTCCTTTTTTTCCCTCCTAGATAATTCTTAGAAATTCAGACAAGACAATGGATATGGTCATGAAAGAAATAGTCAAATACATTATCAGTGACCTTGGACTCTGATTCTGTTTTCCTTATGAAGCATAAATGTTCAATGCACATCTTCTAGAAAGCTTATAATAGTATATATTGAACCTGAGAAGGTGTCAATTGAACAATGAATGTAAACAGTGCAGAGTCAGTTTTGAATTGCTTTCTCTTCCCACTTTAATCTTTTCTTGATGGTTGCTAATGAAATCTGTGTTTGTTCAAGTCAATTTCTGCTGTTTGTTGGTAGTTTTCTAACTTACTCATTACAGAAATTTAACAGCATACTAAATATTTACTAGTTGATGGTTAAACCTTGCTCTATAGAAATGCTTTAAAATGTTTTATTCATGTATGTGCATGTGTGTGTGTGAAGGTGCCCAAGGAGGCTAGAAGAGGGCATTGGAAACTCTGGAGCTGGAGTAACAGGCATTTTGAGTTGTTTAACATGGGCTCTGGGAACTAGCTCAGGCTTTCTGCTTCCATCTTCTGGAAGAACAGCAAGTGCTCTTAGCCATTGGGCCATCTCTCCAGTCCTATACTAATACTTTATAAGATAGATTCCTCAAACAGGTCATTTAACTCCTATAATTACATGCATGGTGTTATGTTCAAAGTAAGTTATCTGGTGGCACAGACCTGTAATCTGAAATACCTAGGAGGCTGAGACAGAAAGATCATGAGTACAAGGCCTGCTTGGGCTACACAGTGGGTTTAAGGTCATTTGGGCAACTAGGACAGACCCCCTCTCAAAACGAGGAAAAAAAAGTTTGCTGACATTGCTGAGTGGTAGCATGCTTGCTTAACTTGTGTAAGAACCTGGATTTAATTCACACACACACACACACACACACACACACAGGGTCAGGGAAACAGAGACAGATAGACAGATAGACAGACAGAGACAGAGAGACAGAGAGAGCTTAAATATCCCCAAAGTGCTAACAATAGAAATTATACAAAAGTGCAATATTATTTTAATGGCATCTTCTGAAAAGAGATGTCTTCAAAGAGGGAACGTTCAAATACCAGAGATTTGTAATGGTTCAGTGGAAGATCCAACTCTGCAGTGACTAAGTGACCCACATGCACCTCACAGCTTTCCCTGTGAATATGTAACGTTAGAAGAAATCTATTTCTAACCACTGCCTTAGATATATTCAGTGTTTCTGATGTTCTTTTCCTTATTGCTTATACGTCACTGAATGTCCTGAATGTTATTTCTGAAGTTTGAGAAGGAAAGCTATGAGATTAGATGAAAGCACCTTAAAATAAAGAGATACTTCAACAGAGGTCAAGCAAGTTAACTTTGGTTGACATGAATTTTGATATAAAGTATGAATATAAAGGTAAAAGGTGAATGGATAGCTTGATATATGTGTGTACCATTAAATTAAAACCATATATATTTAGTACTGGTGTTTGGGTTTTTGTTAATATGGGGGTCTCACCACATAGCCCAGGCTTGCCTAGAACTTATGATGTAACCCAGGCTAGCCTCAAACTCTTGATTCTCTTGTCTTTGCCTCTCAAGGGCTAGATTTACAGATGTTCACACCACCATGCCTGGAAAAACATTTTTACTTTAAAACCCATTTAAGCAAAGTTAAACAGCATGACATCTGGCCAGTTACGTTTTTCTCAATCATATTTTCAGATGCTCTTATAATTCCATCGCTTGCTTTCTCAACCTCATCAGGACAGAATACATAGGATCTTCAGTAATACAGAGACCTCCCCCCCACAAAAAAAACCCTTAAAATGAAACCAGTGCGCCTTGAGATGAGGTTGGCGGTAGATGGAAGCTCTGTTTTTCTCTCTGCGTTTTGAGTTGATGCTCCAGGATGTCAGGATTAGATAGTCCCTTCAGAGCTGTCACTGTGGTGCCCATTGTCACAATGTTGTTGAGCTGTCTTGCCAGTGAGACCACAAAGATAAGAATGTAAGGTGAAGGGATGTTCTAAGAAAATGGCTTGGAGACCCTGAACCACAGGATTCAATAACGGAACAGATTCTGGATTTCCTTGCTGACACCCAAGGAAATCCCCAGACAGTTGTATCTTAGTGTAGTTTGGTTGCTAGCTCTATTTCTTCCTCATATCAATGTTTGTAACAAGTATTTCCACCCCTTTGTAGGATGCAATTCTGCAGTCAAGCCGAGGGCTACAGTAAAGACACTAGTCATGTGGAGATTGTTTCCCAGAAGGCTCTGTTTAATATTTGATTGATAATAACTAAATAAAAATAATTCAATGCTCTGAAGATAACGCAAGCACAACCAACTAAAACGTATTCACCCAGCATTCATGTCCTCACTTACGTTATCTACACTAGCACTTTTGTGTTGCTATAATAGAATACCCTAAGTACTTTATAGAGAAAAGAAGTTCACGTCTCTTAGTTCTGAAGGTTCAAGGACATGATGGTGGGGTCTGTGCAGCTCCAGTGATGGCCTCATGACACATGGTAGGTACACATGTGGAAGAGAATACAGGGGGGTTCCCAAGCCCTCTTATAACAACCTGTTCTCAAAATAAGTAAACTAGTCTCACAAGACCCACCTTAACTAACTTGGAGGGTAATGTACTATGGTCTAAATACCACTCCCCCAACAGCCCCACACTGCCACCAACATTTCAGCACCTGAAGGATTGGGGCAAATCACCTGCAAACCAAAGTACTACCTAGATATAAAGCAAGTGTTTGAGGGGTTCTGCCAAAATCACAAAACCGCCCCACCTCCCTTCAATCCATGTGCCATTTTCTTATTTGTTCTAGAAGAAGACAAAATTATATTGTGGAGTTCAGAAGTGATTGTGATTGCCAAAAAAAGAACAAACATCTTTAATTGCTCCCCAAGAAACAGATATTCTCACAAAAGCCAACTAATTTTGACAGATACAAATCTAAGGGGGAGGAACAGCAGAGAGTGAGCATGTCTTGCACTCATTTCTCTACAGGTCTTCTTGACCCTGGCTTTCACTCTGGAAGAAGTCTAGTTAACGTCATCCAAGGCAACAACACACGCCACCACTCTCTGTTCATCTTTTCTTTTCTCAGTTTTGACAGTGTGAAATTTCAGAATGACCACATCCCCCTGAGAAGGAAGAAAGCAGCATTCCTCTCTCTGGTGTTGAGGTCCATTGAAGAGGCTCCCCAGCCCTGGGCATTGCTCGTCTTGAGCTATGTCCACCATATTGGCCGCATAGTGGGAAAGCTGTAAAGTTAAATGGGGTCCAAACACGAACTGGAGTCAAGGCTTGGTCCTTAACCTCGTGGTGTTGGGAGATGGGGGTCTAGCAGGCACGGTTTGGGTCATGGTGTGCAGCCCTAGCAAATGAATTAATGTCTTTCTCACTATTGTGACACCACCAGATTGCAGATAGGAAGTGGAGCAGGTAACCTCAGAGCTCACCCCCAGTGCCTCACTTTTCTCTTGGTAGCATGCTACACATACGATAGCTCTTTCTGCGCCGTCCCCATCACTCCCTGAGGTACTTTATTTTCTTCTCATTTTTTTTCTTTCGTGTTTCATATTGTCTTTGGATAGCTTCAGACTAACTCTTCTCTCATTTAAATATGCTGCTAAAGTCACCTTGTGACTTCTTAATTTCAAATTCTCTCGCCTTCATACTCATCTTTGTCTTCATCGTCGTCTTCTTTTTCTTCCTTCTTTTCTTTTCACTGTCTTTGTCAGTGTTCCAGTGCTGTGAGGAGACACCATGACCATGGCAACTTTTATAAAACGAAATCATTCAACTGGGCTTGCTTACAGTTTTAGGGGCTTAGTCCATTATCATCATGGCAGGGAGCGTGGCAGCACACAGGCAGACATGGTGCTAGAGAAGTAGCTGAGGAGTCTACATCCAGATCTGCAGGCAGTAGGAAGAAAGAGGTGACACTGGGCCTGGCTTGGGGTTTTGAAACCTCAAAGCCCACCCCTAGTGACTCACTTTGTCCAACAAGGCCACACCTGTGGTGATATTTTATTTGTGATGAAATGTGATATTTTATTTGTATGTTAATAAATAAAGTTGTCTGGAGATCAGAGGTAAAAGCGAGCCATTAAGCAGAGTCAGGCGGTGGTAGCACAAACCCTTAATCTGATCACATGGCAGGCAGAGTCTCTGTGTGGTCAAGGACACAGCCAAGTGTGGTGACACGAGCCTTTAATCCTAGTACCAACCATAGAGACCTGGAGGTCTGTATAGACAGGCAGTGATGAGGAAGTCATGTGGCTGGGCTTAGAGCCAATGAGAAGGCAGAACAGAAAGGCAATAAAAACACAAGTCAGGCAGGAAGAAGCTCTCTCTGGGGAAGCTACTGCTGGTGGTAAGCTAAGCTAGTCGTGGCTATTGCTCTGATCTCTTTGGCTATTTCCTCTGTATTTGGCTCTGTGTTTCCTCTTTACTAAGACTGTTTAGAATTTCGTCTACACACACCTCCTAATCCTTCTCAAGTAGTGCCACTCCCTGATGACTATGCAATCAAATATATAAACCCATGTGGGCCATTGTTATTGAAACTACTACATTTACTATCCAGGGCCTTGTGCATGCTCAGTATGTATTCTATCACTGAGCTGTATACTCAAGCCCTGTTTCTCCTTTCATAAATTTTCATTTGGTTGAGGCAGGATAGAAAGATGAGAACAATCGTGTACACATGAGAAGGGAAAGAGGCACCTCACTTGGAGTCTGAAGCCTCTCACCAGCCAATTCATTAAAATTCCAGCACAGTTAACATTTGCTGTAAAGGCTGCCAGCCTGGAGACAATGTTCCTTTCATACACAAATGCTTTGTGTTGAAGTAACAATGGCCCAGGTAAGGCCTGAATGTCCATACCTTGAATAGGGCCTTTCCCCAGACGTTGCCCAAGACTCTCAAGCAAAACTGTTAACTTTTTCATAAATCTCTATGCCTATGAGACAGCTTTTACCTCATCAGTTTTGGCCTGTCTGTACCCATTCAGGTTTCTTAAGCAACTGTTTGAAGACAGTAGATTTATATCCCACTCAAATCTTGTAACTATTGTAAAGCAAAAGCAACAAGCTCCAGCTCTCCCTCAGAGAAGCACACACCCATGCTCTCAGGGGTATGGTTTGACTCTCTTCTGTGTGTCCCTCCTTTCTTTTTTCTTTCTTTTTTATCTGTGCAGGGTTGGATTTTGAGACAGGGTCCCACTTTGTAGCCTTGGCTGGCCTGAAATTCACTGTGTAGACCAGGCTGCCTCAAACCCTGAGAGATCTGCCTGCCTTTGCCTCCCAAGTGCTGGGATTAAAGGCGTGTGCCACCATGCCAGGCTTCTTCTCTCTTTTTCTTAATATTTGTGTTTAAACCTCTATTAAGATATCTTTAAGCCGGGTGGTGGTGGCTCACACCTTTAATCCCAGCACTTGGGAGGCAGAGGCAGGCGGATCTCTGTGAGTTCGAGGCCAGCCTGGTCTCCAAAGCGAGTTCCAGGAAAGGCGCAAAGCTACATAGAGAAACCCTGTCTCGAAAAACCAAAAAAAAAAAAAAAAAAAAGATATCTTTATTAAACTCTGACTCCACATCATAAACTGGCTTGTCCTCTGAAATTCTTCTCTTCATTGAAGTTACAAAACCTGGTTTTGGCCCATATTGGGGTCCCAAAACAGCTAGGGTAACTCCTGGATCTGCTGAGGGTGGTGGGGAGCTGAGCCTACTGCCTGCATCCCAGCAGATGCTGACAGATCTCTTCCATGGTTTTGATTCCACTATTAAGATTTTTCTGTTTGTTCATTTGTTGTAAGTTTTCCTTTGAATCCTCAAATTGGTTATAATTGCACTTTATATCCTTGTATGCCAATTTCAGCATCTGGGTCTGTCTTAGTTAGAGTTTCTATTGCTGTGAAGAGACACTATGACCATGACAACTCTTATAAAGGAAAGCATTTAACTGTGTGGCCTGTGGTTTCAGAGGTTTAGTCTATTATCATCATGGCTGGACATGGTAGCATGCAGGCAGACATGGTGCTGGAGAAAGAGGTGAGAGTTCTACATCTTGATCCACAGGCCACAGGAAGTGAACAGTATCACTGGGTGTAGCTTGAGCATAGGAGACCTCAAAGCCTGCCCCAGAGTGACACACTTCTTTCAACAAGGCCACACTTACTTCAATGAGGCCACACCTCCTAATAGTCCCATTCCCTATGAGTTTATGGGAGCCAATTATATTCAAACTACCACATTCCACTCTATGGCCCCCATAAACTTGTAACCATATCATAATGAAAAATGCATTTAGTCCAACTTCAAAAATCCCCATAGTCTATCACAGTCACAACAATATTTTAAATCCAAAGTTCAAAGTATTTTCCTGAGATTCATGGAATCTCTTAACTATAATCCCCCATAAAATCAAAATACAAAAACAAATCATATACTTCCAACATAATGGCATAGGATATACATTACTATTCCAAAATGTAGGGAAGGGAGCATAGAGGAAATACTGGACCAAAGCAAGACCGAAAACCAGCTGGGCAAACTCCAACCTCTGTATCTCCATGTCTGATGTCAAAACACTCTTCAGATCTACAACTCCCTCAGCTTTGTTGACTGCAACACACTTCTTTCTCTCAGGCTGGTTCCTCTCCCTATTAGCAGTTTTCCTCGGCAGGTATTCTATGACTCTGACATCTTTAACATCTTAGGATCTCTAAGGCAACCCAGGCTTCAACTTCACAGCTTCACACAATGGCCTCTCTAGGCCTCCATTTCCATTCACCCTGACACCCCTAACTCATGCCTGACCTCAGCATCTTTCCTTAGTTGTGGAGGAATATTTCACAACCCTTTTCTTCTGTCCTTTACTCTAAATCCAGAACCACATGGCTGAAGCTGCCAAGTTCTACTGCTTGCTAGGGCTGGAACATGGCCCCCTGTTGTTGTAATTGTTGAATTACATCTTCACCAGCTTTCTGTTTTTGATGGTTTCCTTCAATGCCTAAGTTTGGCTGTTCTGAAACTTGCTCTGTGCACCATGGTGGCCTCAAACTCAGAGATCCACCAGTCTCTGCCTTCCAAGTGCTAGGATTAAAGGTATTCACCACTAGACCCAGCAGCTCTAAGCTGTTCTTTAATTCCTTTTCACAAGTTGGAAGCTTAGCTGGGTGGGATCTTGCCCTGAGGTAACCACTCCCTTTATTTCATTCTTAATCTGTTTATCTCCTTGAACACTTCACTTAGTGTTCGTTCACACGTCACACTTGACTTAGCTTCATTCCACTTCCTGGTGCACCTTTTCTCCTCTAATTGTACATTTTGTATTTTTCCTTTCTTAGCTTGCTCCTTTTCATTATAAATGTTTATAAAGCATGAACACTAGTAACCACATGACAGAGTCTATACTAGGTTGTTTTGAAATTTCCTCTGCTAATGGAATTAATCCAAAACTCTTCATGTTAGCCTCAGGCATACTTTTTTTTTTTTTTTTTTTGGTTTTTCCAGACAGGGTTTCTCTGTGTAGCTTTGCGCCTTTCCTGGGACTCACTTGGTAGCCCAGGCTGGCCTCGAACTCACAGAGATCTGCCTGGCTCTGCCTCCCGAGTGCTGGGATTAAAGGCATGCGCCACCACTGCCCGGCCAGGCAGATTTTTTGGACAAGAGCAAGAAGCAGTCACGTTCTTTTACCAAAATATCACAAGAACAATTTCTAGGCCGCATATTACTATTCTTCCTCTCTGAAACCTCTTGAGTCAGGCCCCCACAGTTCATTAAATCACACTCAGCACCACAGTCTTCCATGCTCCTACTAGTATGGCCCATTAAGCAGCACTTGAAGCATTCAATTGCTTTTGTAATCCACAGTCCCAGGGTCCATATTCCTTCAAACAAAAGCATGGTCAGCTCTACTATAGCAATAGCCCAGTCCCTGGTACCAACTTCTGTCTCCTAATAGTGCCACTCCTTGTGAGCTTATGGGGACCAACTTCATTCAAACTACCACAGTGTCCTTTTACACATACCTTTTAAAACAAATTGTGTTTGGTAACATCTTCCTGTTTCTCTAGAAAGGTTGGGTCATTTGAATCATAGTTTGGATCACCATTATTTTAAGGATTGGATTCTCTTCCATTCCTCTATGTTTGCTGTTTGTTGTTTTTATTTTTGAAGCAGGGTCTTGGGTATCACAGGTGAGCTCAGACTCATTAGGAGGACCCTGAACTTGCAAACTTTCTGCCTCCACCTCCTGATTGCTATAACTACAGGCCTGTGCTACTGCACCCACTTGTGCAGTGCTCAGTGTGAACCAGTGCTGGGTGTGAATCAGTGCTGGCTGTGAGCCTATGGCCTCCCATATGCTAGACCATCACTCAATGAACTGAGCTACATCTAGGGATTTTGACTTAGAGCAGGCAGTTAATTTGACTTCAGTTCAATCACCAGCTTTGTTTTTCCTATAGTAGAGCAGGTGAAAACCCTATGTAGTTCTTTTAGACTTAGCTGGCCTGTCTGCTGCCTTCTCTATGCACAGATAGTAATAGTTCATCCAGTTTGAGCCACATTTATCTACAGAATACCCTGTTCATGTCATAGCCAGGGCTTCTTCTTGTCCAGGGTTGCTTTTCTCCTTCTCCAGTTACCATGGTCTCCCAAATGCTGTTCCATAGACAAGCCAGTAAGGCTGGATTTCTTTTAGAATTTTATCCACTGTGACTAAGGCTCACCTGCAGACAAATATTTGTGTCAAACAGGAATCGCACTGCACCTTTTCCTTCTTTCAAGTATAAATGCATTTCCAGTTTCTTTCAAGCCTCTTGGTGTCTTCAGATTCTTGTATTTTATATTTTGTGCTGAATTTATGGTTACCATCTGGCAGTGGGTTGACCTGATAGAAGCTAATTCTCAATTGCTGGAAACTTATTTGCAATAACATTTTATTTATCAAGAAGTCAGTATTTCATTAATTTTTCCCTCTAATTACATGTAGTAGTTGCCTGGTATTTATATTAAATGAAAAAGTTTTGCTCTACTTTACCCTTGTAATGTTTATGAATTGGTTAATCAATCATTCATTTTCCACTTGCTTATGAGCATATTCCATATCACAAGCACTGGTTACATAAATGTAGATAAACCCCCTCTGACTCAGAGTCTAACAATGTAGTGTACAGTGTAGCAGTTACCAGCATACACTGAGTGAATTATATTCACAATATATGTGTCCCCTGTCATTACTGTTGTTATTTAAAGACAAGCCAAACAGTTCTAGACACGACTTCAAAGCAACTGCAAAATCAAATGTCAGTACATCCAGCCCCTCCCTCTTCCAAGGGAGTCAGTGGTTCCTAAGTAATACGTCTGTCAACAGATTTGATTACCTGCTACATTTAGACATCTGAAAATAATAAATCTCAGCTGTCAGAATATCAGCCATGAACTTCAGAAACGTTTTTCTCTAATAACTCTGGACAGGCAACCTATATTTACCTTTAAATAGCTTGTTAAAACTGAAGGTCTTAATCTATACAGTGGGAATGACTTGGTAACTCGGGCTGTCCTCCACTCACTGATTTCAAAGACTAGTTGATCAGTGATAAAAGAAGTCCGTGTCTCTGTAAACAGCCACAGGAACATAATGATTTATTATCATTCCAATTGCTGCCTTCTGTTTCCCTTCATGTCTTGACAATTCATGTCATAACTCCCTCAGCTGGCAGATGTAATGAGCAGATCGTTAAAACTGGCACACTCCCTTATTTAAAGCTACGGGCTATGTGTTCTGATGGAATTTTTATGGCCACATATACATTTACCGATACTTCGTTACATTCTAGATCAGCGGTGCTCAACCTGTAGGTTGAAACCCCTTTGGGGGTTGCATATCAGGTGCTCTGCATATCAGATTTACATTACATAATTTACATTATGATTCATAACAGTTGCAAAATGACAGTTGTGAAGTAACAATGAAATAATTTTATGGTTGGGGTCACCACAGTATGATGAACAGTTAAAGTGTGGCAGCATTAAGAAAGTTGAGAACCACTATTCTAAATATTGCTTAAAACTGAAAAAACACAGCTCCTTTCTCTAATGAGTTGTATTTTAATAAACATATGTTACAGAGAAACAATTGTAATCATTATCTAATAACTGGATGTCAAAGGCTCAAGTGGAGATTAGCCTGGTCTGTCTTCAGAGGAAATGTTAAGTTTAGTGCAATATTGGAAGCATGCAGAAATTTAAAGGTCATTAAACTGAACACTGACAATTCAGGCAACTGAAGGCATGTAATTTTTGCCTTAGAGGGAAG